>CAWUFW010017405.1:0-263533 GCA_963921515.1 Calotriton arnoldi
TAATCCTCCTCGGTGCTCAGATATCGATATTATTATTTTTTTAATTTCTCAGCAACTACAGAACGGATTTACACCATTTAAAGAAAAGCACGCTTTCTAGACCAAGACCTACCTTTTTGCCAAATTTGGTGTAATTCCGTTAAGCAGTTCGGCTGTAGCTTTGTCTAAAGTTTCCTATGTAAATTAACATGGAGAAAACGCATTTTGGGACCCCCCTTTTTTCTCTGCCCCCGCTTGACGAATCACCCCGAATTTTTCAAAACAGGAGCTGACCGGAGCGCCCCATTAGTTTTAAAAAATTTGCGAAGATTCGTCAACTGGCCCTAAGATATTGGCAAAAGAAAAAAAGCTTTTTGAATAGAAACAAGGTCCTAACTATAATTACTTACTGGCGACCGCCAGTAGGTAATATATATCTACTGGCGGTCGCCAGTAGATAGTTATAGTTAGGACCTATTTTCCATAGGAAATCCGCGACATTCTATTTGAAATAACTCTCTTGCCGGTTGACGTATCTTCGCGAAATTTTCAAACTTTGTGGGGCGCTCCGGTCCGCTCCTACCCTGAAAGTCTCGGGGTGATTCGTTAAGCGGTGGCCGAGAAAAAGGGGGGTCCCAAAACGCGTTTTCCCCATTCATTTTTCCATAGGAAACTTTAGACACGGCTACAGCCCGAACTGCTGAACGGAATTACACCAAATTTGGCAAAGAGGTAGTTCTTGGTTCAGAAAGAACCCTTTTTGTTAAATGGTGTAAATCCGTTCAGTAGTTGCTGAGAAAATCAAAAGTAAAAGTACATATATATCCATGGGCACGGAGGATCCGCGCACCCTGAGCGCACCCTGCGCGCACCGTCCCGATCACGAGCTGCATGCTAATTGGCTGTCAGCTGGCTGTCAACATTCCGATTCAGGTAGAACCGAGGGACAGAAACAAGTGCGCAAAGCGCACAAAGGGGGCAGGGTAGAAACACCCTGACCCCCTAGGTCTGCTCAGGGGGTCCCATAAGGACCCCCTGGGCAGAAAAAAGCATTTTTTTTTTTTTTAAACGGCAGGATGCGCTCAGGGTGCGCGGATCCTGCCGATAAAAAAAAAAAATCGAAGCGCGCTCTCCCGTGCTTCGATTGTATTTTGCCCCCGGGTGGCCCAAGTCCCGGGGGCATGGTGGGGGGTGTTAAATTTATGTATGGGGGGCCTCAAAGGGCCCCCAAGCCCCGGGGACCGCCACCCCCGGGGCTTTCATTTTAAAATGGTGCGGGAGGGCACTCGGCCCTCCCGCAGCCCCGGGGACCACCACCTCCCCGGGGCTTCTTTTTATAAAAAAAATAATTCCTGTGTGGGGGCTTGAGCCCCCACACGCCCCGGGACCGCCACCTCCCGGGGCACTAAAAATTTAAAATGGGGGTCCGTTTTGGACCCCGAAGCCCCGGGGACCACCATCTCCCGGGGCTTTGCTGATGTGGGGAGGGGGCCACGCGGCCCCCCTCCTGGAGCCCTTGGTGGCCCTGGGGACCGCCACCCCCCAGGGCCGGCTCCTGCAGTGTCCCGGGTGCCTACCCCCGGGACACAGCTGTTTGCAATGACAGGACGGGAGCCTCGCGGCTCCCGTCCTGTCATTGCAAACTTGCTTTGGATATTGGAAGAGAGCAGGAAACCTGCTCTCGCTTCCAATATCCAAAGCAGATTGCTTTTCCACACGGGGAGCTGCATGTCAGCAGCTCCCCATGTGGAAAAGCAATGCCGGCTCTCGAAGGACGCGGGGAGCCGGCAGGACCGTGGGGGCATTGGGGCTCCCCTCACGGTCTCCATTATAATGTATAGGCCCCGGGGGATGGGGTCCCCAGGTAGAATATAAATTAGTGGTAGGAGGTAACAAAAATTTTACGGTGAAATAAGGAGTCGCGCACCCAGCGCGCCGCTCAGCGCGGCCCCTAGTGTGAACGCGTTGGGTGCGCGACTCCCAGCGCGGCCCCCTGGTGTAAACGCGTTGGGTGCGCGACTCCAAGGTAAACGCGTTGGGTGCGCGAATCCCCCAAATATTAAAAAAAAAAAAGTAAATATACATGAAGTATATATGTTTATATCTTGGGTGGCTCTAAAAAGTGCCCTTGTGTTTATTGACAGATTATGGTACCTACAAGTAAGTACCGATGCAGAGTCTAAAGTTGATGAGAAAGACTCTGTTACCCTCATCTGTAAAATGTACACCGTCTCTCCTATAGATGCCATCCATATTAAAATGCAGATTGTTGTTGAAAATGGACCCCATCCTATAATCTCTGAGATAAGCAGAAACAGCTTTATTGACATGTTTCCTAGCTTTCTCAAACTGTGGACAAAAATGATTGGACCACTGCCATTTCTGTCTTTGGCATATGTTCGAATAGACAAAGGCAGTTTGGGGGAAAAGTGTCATGAATTCTGCAAAGGTGTCCTTCATAAGCATTTCCAGACCTACCCCAGTCAAAGTGCCTAGGTCATTGCCACCACAGTGCACAATTATGAGGTCAGGGTGTTGGAGATGCAAAAAGGATTTAACCAATGGCACCAATCCATTTAATGTCTACATTTGGCAAAGCTAAATCTTTGTCAATACCTCTGCTTTCAGCATACCTTTGGCACCAGAAAACATAGCTGTGTCCCACAATCCACACTGAAAGCATCTTGAAGGGATCAATGTAGTTAATAAAAAGATGTCTGTAGCTGAGGTAGGCAGGAGGGAAAATGAAATCTATCTAAAATGGTGGACAACATGCTGTTTTTAAGAAAGTAGAGATTTGATTGGCTGTTTAAGAACATTCTACATTCTAATATAGGGTGCATTTTTCTTTGTTTAGAAAGCATGTTTATTATTGGTTATAATGAAAAGTTTGAAAGGTACAGCAGAAAGGATAAGTGAATGCTTTGCAAAGCCAACCACACCTGCTGTTGTCATTTGCAACATTGTGTGGTGAACTTGTGACCTGGCAGCTAAGTTGAATGTTGCATGAGCTGTTGCTATGGAAACTGATATTCAGAACAAGGGGGAAGATGTCAGTTGAAAAGTATTATTCTCTATGACCAATGGAAATTCGTTTTACAATTTGAAAAACACTGGGAAGTCATGTGTATATGTATGAAAAATTAGAGGGAAAGTTTGCCATTACTGGTTTTATATTGGAGAGTGTGCTTATCTACATTCTCTGTGTGAAAAAGAAAATCCTGACTGAGTGTGTGAGATTTTTAATTCAACAGATTTATTTAATAGGTGAGTTATATATTTTGGACGTTTATTTAAAAAAGATTTGATAGTTTAATGAAACTGTGTTTTTTGAAATATATTATTAAATGTACTGATGTATACTTTAATTATTTTTATTGTATTTGATGTTTGTTTTAAAAATAGTATGGGGCAGTTTTAGAAGCCTCTTGCGCCACTTTTGCGTCACTTTTAACATGGGAAAAGTGACGCAAATGTGGCGCAAGGGGCTTGTAAATCTGCCCCTATGTATAGTAATATATATATTTTAAACTGTGTTGAAAGGTATAGTTGAATAATTGTTTATTATTCTATCCTGTTGTCAAGTTTCTGTAGTATTAGAACTCAGTCACTGCTTATGGATTTGCAGAATGATTCAGGCATTCACATTACCAATGCTGTAGTGAAATGTGTAGAATGTATGCAGTCACCTAACCTCTTCCAGACTAGTGGGTCTCTTTTGCTAAAGCACAGGGAATAGTTTTGGTTCTCTAGAAAAACACTGTGAGTATGTGTGCTCTTCTGCAACCATTGTGACAGAAGCTTGTGATTACTTTATGTCTTTGCTGACACATAACTGCTTAAAAGTCTAACCTGTTGTCAAGTTTCAGTAGTAGTATAACTTAGTTACTGCTTATGGATTTGCACAATGAGTCAGGCATTCACATTAGCAGTGCTGTAGTGAAATGTGTAGAATGTATGTAGTCACCTAACTGCTTCCAGGCTGGTGAGTCTCTTCTGATAAAGTCCAGAGAATAGTTTGGCTTGTGTAGAATCACACTGTGAGTATGTGTGCACTTGTGTAACCATTGTGACAGAAGCATGTGGTTACTTTATGTCTCTGCTAACACATAACTGTTTAAAAACATATCCTATTGTCAAGTTGCACTAGTATTAGAACTCAGTCACTGCTTATGGATTCGCAGAATTATTCAGGCATTCACACTAGCAATGCTGTAGTGAAATGTGTAGAATGTATGCAGTCTCCTAACCTCTTCCAGACTAGTGCGTCTCTTTTGCTAAAGCCCAGGGAATAGTTTTGGTTCTCTAGAATCACACTGTGAGTATGTGTGCACTTGTGAAACCATTGTGACAGAAGCATGTGGTTACTTTATGTCTTTGCTGACACATAACTGCTTAAAAACCTAACCTGTTGTCAAGTTTTAGTAGTAGTAGAACTTAGTTACTGCTTATGGATTCGCACAATTAGTCAGGCATTCACACTAGCAGTGTTGTAGTGAAATGTGTAGAATGTATGTAGTCACCTAACTGCTTCCAGACTAGTGAGTCTTTGTAATTGCAATTCTCTAATCAGCCATCCAGCACCATGTAGTAATCCTTTCGCTGCGCCAAAACCTAACCACTTATACATTCACCCAGGCACTCTCCTTGTAGTACTCTAATCATTCATTCTGTACCCAAGTACTCATTCAGTGACTTAGGCCTTAGCACATAGACTGCTTCAAACCCTTAATCACTATGCATGCAGTTCTCTAACCACCTACACACTTGTCTTTCACACCTTCAATTCCCCACTCACTAACCATACACTCCAGCAAACATCCTGTCACTACCCTTGCAGTCCTCTGTTGACTCATTCAGCAACACCTAAAAATCCATTCGCTGCGCCAAAACCAAAACACTTATACATTCACCCAGGCACTCTCCTTGTACTACTCTAATTGTTCATTCAGTACCCAAGTACTCATTCAGTGACTTAGGCCTTAGCACATAGACTGCTTCAAACCCTTAATCACTATGCATGCGGTTCTCTAACCACCTACACACTTGTCTTTCACACCTTCAATTCCCCAGTCAGTATCCATACACTCCAGCAAACATCCTGTCACTCCCCTTGCAGTCCTCTGTTGATTCATTCAGCAACACCTACAAATCCATTCGCTGCGCCAAAACCCAACCACTTATACATTCACCCAGGCACTCTCCTTGTAGTACTCTAATCGTTCATTCAGTACCCAAGTACTCATTCAGTGACCCAGGCCTTAGCACATAGACTGATTCAAACCCTTAATCACTATGCATGCGGTTCTCTAACCACCTACACACTTGTCTTTCACACCTTCAATTCCCCAGTCAGTATCCATACACTCCAGCAAACATCCTGTCACTACCCTTGCAGTCCTCTGTTGACTCATTCAGCAACACCTAAAAATCCATTCGCTGCGCCAAAACCCAACCACTTATACATTCACCCAGGCACTCTCCTTGTAGTACTCTAATCGTTCATTCAGTACCCAAGTACTCATTCAGTGACCCAGGCCTTAGCACATAGAATGCTTCAAACCCTTAATCACTATGCATGCGGTTCTCTAACCACCTACACACTTGTCTTTCACACCTTCAATACCCCACTCACTAACCATACACTCCAGCAAACATCCTGTCACTCCCCTTGCAGTCCTCTGTTGATTCATTCAGCAACACCTACAAATCCATTCGCTGCGCCAAAACCCAACCACTTATACATTCACCCAGGCACTCTCCTTGTACTACTCTAATCGTTCATTCAGTACCCAAGTACTCATTCAGTGACTTAGGCCTTAGCACATAGACTGCTTCAAACCCTTAATCACTATGCATGCGGTTCTCTAACCACCTACACACTTGTCTTTCCCACCTTCAATTCCCCAGTCAGTATCCATACACTCCAGCAAACATCCTGTCACTCCCTTGCAGTCCTCTGTTGATTCATTCAGCAACACCTACAAATCCATTCGCTGCGCCAAAACGCAACCACTTATATATTCACCCAGGCACTCTCCTTGTAGTACTCTAATCGTTCATTCAGTACCCAAGTACTCATTCAGTGACCCAGGCCTTAGCACATAGACTGCTTCAAACCCTTAATCACTATGCATGCGGTTCTCTAACCACCTACACACTTTTCTTTCACACCTTCAAATCCCCAGTCAGTATCCATACACTCCAGCAAACATCCTGTCACTCCCCTTGCAGTCCTCTGTTGACTCATTCAGCGAACACCTACAAATCCATTCGCTGCGCCAAAACCCAACCACTTATACATTCACCCAGGCACTCTCCTTGTAGTACTCTAATCGTTCATTCAGTACCCAAGTACTCATTCAGTGACCCAGGCCTTAGCACATAGACTGCTTCAAACCCTTAATCACTATGCATGCGGTTCTCTAACCACCTACACACTTGTCTTTCACACCTTCAATTCCCCACTCACTAACCATACACTCCAGCAAACATCCTGTCACTACCCTTGCAGTCCTCTGTTGACTCATTCAGCAACACCTAAAAATCCATTCGCTGCGCCAAAATCAAACCACTTATACATTCACCCAGGCACTCTCCTTGTACTACTCTAATCGTTCATTCAGTACCCAAGTACTCATTCAGTGACTTAGGCCTTAGCACATAGACTGCTTCAAACCCTTAATCACTATGCATGCGGTTCTCTAACCACCTACACACTTTTCTTTCACACCTTCAATTCCCCACTCACTAACCATACACTCCAGCAAACATCCTGTCACTACCCTTGCAGTCCTCTGTTGACTCATTCAGCAACACCTAAAAATCCATTCGCTGCGCCAAAACCAAACCACTTATACATTCACCCAGGCACTCTCCTTGTACTATTCTAATCGTTCATTCAGTACCCAAGTACTCATTCAGTGACTTAGGCCTTAGCACATAGACTGCTTCAAACCCTTAATCACTATGCATGCGGTTCTCTAACCACCTACACACTTGTCTTTCACACCTTCAATTCCCCACTCACTAACCATACACTCCAGCAAACATCCTGTCACTACCCTTGCAGTCCTCTGTTGACTCATTCAGCAACACCTAAAAATCCATTCGCTGCGCCAAAACCAAACCACTTATACATTCACCCAGGCACTCTCCTTGTAGTACTCTAATCGTTCATTCAGTACCAAAGTACTCATTCAGTGACTTAGGCCTTAGCACATAGACTGCTTCAAACCCTTAATCACTATGCATGCGGTTCTCTAACCACCTACACACTTGTCTTTCACACCTTCAATTCCCCACTCACTAACCATACACTCCAGCAAACATCCTGTCACTACCCTTGCAGTCCTCTGTTGACTCATTCAGCAACACCTAAAAATCCATTCGCTGCGCCAAAACCCAACCACTTATACATTCACCCAGGCACTCTCCTTGTAGTACTCTAATCGTTCATTCAGTACCCAAGTACTCATTCAGTGACCCAGGCCTTAGCACATAGACTGCTTCAAACCCTTAATCACTATGCATGCGGTTCTCTAACCACCTACACACTTGTCTTTCACACCTTCAATTCCCCACTCACTAACCATACACTCCAGCAAACATCCTGTCACTACCCTTGCAGTCCTCTGTTGACTCATTCAGCAACACCTAAAAATCCATTCGCTGCGCCAAAACCCAACCACTTATACATTCACCCAGGCACTCTCCTTGTACTACTCTAATCGTTCATTCAGTACCCAAGTACTCATTCAGTGACTTAGGCCTTAGCACATAGACTGCTTCAAACCCTTAATCACTATGCATGCGGTTCTCTAACCACCTACACACTTGTCTTTCCCACCTTCAATTCCCCAGTCAGTATCCATACACTCCAGCAAACATCCTGTCACTCCCCTTGCAGTCCTCTGTTGATTCATTCAGCAACACCTACAAATCCATTCGCTGCGCCAAAACGCAACCACTTATATATTCACCCAGGCACTCTCCTTGTAGTACTCTAATCGTTCATTCAGTACCCAAGTACTCATTCAGTGACCCAGGCCTTAGCACATAGACTGCTTCAAACCCTTAATCACTATGCATGCGGTTCTCTAACCACCTACACACTTTTCTTTCACACCTTCAAATCCCCAGTCAGTATCCATACACTCCAGCAAACATCCTGTCACTCCCCTTGCAGTCCTCTGTTGACTCATTCAGCGAACACCTACAAATCCATTCGCTGCGCCAAAACCCAACCACTTATACATTCACCCAGGCACTCTCCTTGTAGTACTCTAATTGTTCATTCAGTACCCAAGTACTCATTCAGTGACCCAGGCCTTAGCACATAGACTGCTTCAAACCCTTAATCACTATGCATGCGGTTCTCTAACCACCTACACACTTGTCTTTCACACCTTCAATTCCCCACTCACTAACCATACACTCCAGCAAACATCCTGTCACTACCCTTGCAGTCCTCTGTTGACTCATTCAGCAACACCTAAAAATCCATTCGCTGCGCCAAAATCAAACCACTTATACATTCACCCAGGCACTCTCCTTGTACTACTCTAATCGTTCATTCAGTACCCAAGTACTCATTCAGTGACTTAGGCCTTAGCACATAGACTGCTTCAAACCCTTAATCACTATGCATGCGGTTCTCTAACCACCTACACACTTTTCTTTCACACCTTCAATTCCCCACTCACTAACCATACACTCCAGCAAACATCCTGTCACTACCCTTGCAGTCCTCTGTTGACTCATTCAGCAACACCTAAAAATCCATTCGCTGCGCCAAAACCAAACCACTTATACATTCACCCAGGCACTCTCCTTGTACTATTCTAATCGTTCATTCAGTACCCAAGTACTCATTCAGTGACTTAGGCCTTAGCACATAGACTGCTTCAAACCCTTAATCACTATGCATGCAGTTCTCTAACCACCTACACACTTGTCTTTCACACCTTCAATTCCCCAGTCAGTATCCATACACTCCAGCAAACATCCTCTCACTCCCCTTGCAGTCCTCTGTTGATTCATTCAGCAACACCTACAAATCCATTCTCTGCGCCAAAACCCAACCACTTATACATTCACCCAGGCACTCTCCTTGTACTACTCTAATCGTTCATTCAGTACCCAAGTACTCATTCAGTGACTTAGGCCTTAGCACATAGACTGCTTCAAACCCTTAATCACTATGCATGCGGTTCTCTAACCACCTACATACTTGTCTTTCACACCTTCAAATCCCCAGTCAGTATCCATACACTCCAGCAAACATCCTGTCACTCCCCTTGCAGTCCTCTGTTGACTCATTCAGCAACACCTACAAATCCATTCGCTGCGCCAAAACCCAACCACTTATACATTCACCCATGCACTCTCCTTGTAGTACTCTAATCGTTCATTCAGTACCCAAGTACTCATTCAGTGACTTAGGCCTTAGCACATAGACTGCTTCAAACCCTTAATCACTATGCATGCGGTTCTCTAACCACCTACACACTTGTCTTTCACACCTTCAAATCCCCAGTCAGTATCCATACACTCCAGCAAACATCCTGTCACTACCCTTGCAGTCCTCTGTTGACTCATTCAGCAACACCTAAAAATCCATTCGCTGCGCCAAAACCAAACCACTTATACATTCACCCAGGCACTCTCCTTGTAGTACTCTAATCGTTCATTCAGTACCCAAGTACTCATTCAGTGACTTAGGCCTTAGCACATAGACTGCTTCAAACCCTTAATCACTATGCATGCGGTTCTCTAACCACCTACACACTTGTCTTTCACACCTTCAAATCCCCAGTCAGTATCCATACACTCCAGCAAACATCCTGTCACTACCCTTGCAGTCCTCTGTTGACTCATTCAGCAACACCTAAAAATCCATTTGCTGCGCCAAAACCAAACCACTTATACATTCACCCAGGCACTCTCCTTGTACTACTCTAATCGTTCATTCAGTACCCAAGTACTCATTCAGTGACTTAGGCCTTAGCACATAGACTGCTTCAAACCCTTAATCACTATGCATGCGGTTCTCTAACCACCTACACACTTGTCTTTCACACCTTCAATTCCCCACTCACTAACCATACACTCCAGCAAACATCCTGTCACTACCCTTGCAGTCCTCTGTTGACTCATTCATCAACACCTAAAAATCCATTCGCTGCGCCAAAACCAAAACACTTAAACATTCACCCAGGCACTCTCCTTGTACTACTCTAATCGTTCCGTCTATACCCAAGTACTCATTCAGTGACGCAGGCCTTAGCACATAGACTGTTTCAAACCCCTATCCACTATGCATGCAGTTCTCTAACCACCTACACACTTGTCTTTCACACCTTCAATTCTCCACTCACTAACCATACACTCCAGCAAACATCCTGTCACTACCCTTGCAGTCCTCTGTTGACTCATTCAGCAACACCTACAAATCCATTCGCTGCGCCAAAACCCAACCACTTATACATTCACCCAGGCACTCTCCTTGTAGTACTCTAATCGTTCATTCAGTACCCAAGTACTCATTCAGTGACCCAGGCCTTAGCACATAGACTGCTTCAAACCCTTAATCACTATGCATGCGGTTCTCTAACCACCTACACACTTGTCTTTCACACCTTCAATTCCCCACTCACTAACCATACACTCCAGCAAACATCCTGTCACTACCCTTGCAGTCCTCTGTTGATTCATTCAGCAACACCTACAAATCCATTTGTTGCACAAAAACCAAACAACTTATACATTCACCCAGACACTCTCCTTGCAGTACTGTAATCGTTCACTCAGTATCCAAGTACTCATGCACTGTCTCAGGTCTTAACACATGCACTATTACAAACTCCTCTCCAATACGCATGCAGTCCTCTAACCACCTACACACTTCTGTTTCACACCTTTAATTAGTCATTAGAAAAGAAAGTGCTTAAATGTTTTTATATACAATGTGTTTGTTTAGTAATAGAAAAGTATAATTTATATATTTATTTCAATAAATGTATTTAAAATTATTTTTACAGATATTGATTAGGATCATTAAAATAAACTTATCATGCCTAAAAAAACAGAAAAGAAAAAAGAAAACAAAAAGGGCTATTATTTGAAGAAAAATCAACAAACAATATTGGATGAGCAACAACATGTGGGGAAAAACAATAAGTCTTCTGGTAAGAGAACAAAACAATTTATTGAAAAACTTTCAAAGCCAAGAAACAGTGTGCAAAATGTGGAAAATATGGAAAATGGTTCTACCAGAAAAAAGAATATGAATAAAAACAATACAAAAAATCGGAATTTACATTCAAAAGACACAATGTATGGTAAAAGAAGGCAGAGTCAGTATAAAGAAATCAGAAAAAGATTTTTATAATAGAGTTGTTCTTAATTTGTTGAAAGATGTGAGGAAATATAAAAAAGAGCAGTATTTTATCGAAAGAAGAAGCATATTGAAATTCTAGTTGAAAAGACTTTTGAATTAAAAGGAAATTATTCATTTTAGTTTTAAACAGAATTCGATCTCTAGATAAACCAATCCATTTATTAAAGGATAAAAGTAAGAAGAAAAGAGTAATTAACAGAAATAATTTTTGTGAATTTTTTTTGGGTGAATGGAAACACACTTCAAGTTCAGAGCCTTTCTTTAATGAAGAGAGTTATTTTCAGACCAATAATTTATTGCACACAGTTGATACCAGTGGTCGAGCTTATGAGGTTAGAAATGGTTGTCCAATTGAGAAAGAGAAGATGGTTTCCAGAAATGTAGAAGAAGTGTTAGCTGATGAAGTTGTAGGGAGACGACCTAAAGCCCCAGTGTATACTTGGGATTGCAGTAGTATTTGTAGTATACGACAAGAATCTATTGATATTTTACGCAATTTCTTACGAGAGTATACTAAAAAAAGTGTTAAGCAAAAGATTAAGATGTTGCAAGGACTAGACCCTTGCAGAGTGAGAAAAATACTGGTTTGCAAGGACATTCTCTCGCTTGTCTTTCTAGAAAAGTATGTCAAAGTGTTTTTCATCATTTTAGGATGTTAGCAGTACTTCATTCTGAAATGCGAAAGTTAGTCAGAAGATTGTATTATGCAAAAAGTCCAGCACTAATGTTAAATGAGTTGAACAGTGCTCTTTTGCGTGGGTCAGTATCAGATGTGAAAAAGGTTTGTGATAAAATTGAGTTTTGTTACTTTGGTCCTGGAGAAGAGAGTGCAGAAACTGACACATTAATACAGGAAAATGTTGAGGAGAATGTGCAACATACCACTACAAAAAAATTTGAAGAACAAATTACAAAGTTTAAGGTGATTTCATGTGAAAGGCCAAATTATACTTGTATTTGTTGCCGACGAACTCACTATAAAAATCAGACTAGGACTGTTGATCTGTATTTAAAAAGTGAAAGAGAAAATAATGATAAGTGGAAGGAATTTGCAACTTATTTGTTCGTAGAGAATTGTTTTGATTTGGGTTCTGATCAGCGTATTTGTAAATATTGGTATAACAAATTAAACGAGAATAAAATGCCTGCTAGAGCTGTCCATAGTAATCTAGAGTTGGTAACTATTCCTCCAGAACTGATAGATTTAAATACATATGAGTCTATTTTGATTCAATGTGTGCACCCATTTCAAGCTATTGTTCGTATGGAGCCTAAGACAGGTAAATTGCCTCCTACAGATTTACAGAGAGGATTAAAAGGAAGAGTTGTATATTTACCTCTAGATTTAAAGAAAAATATTGAAACTATTGGTGCAGAGAATGTAGAAAGTGAGCCACTACTTATTCTAGTTAATGGTGTTCCTACTAAGAGTAAGAAAATCTGGCAAGAATTAGTGGATGTTAGGAAAGTGCAAAAGGCAACATTATATCTGATTCAAAACAATGATTACTACAAAAATGTATATGTGGAAGAAGAAGAAATTCTTTTAGGAGATGATACTGAAACTACAAATGGACAAATTGAAAAAGTGGACATGACCAAAAGTGAAGAAATCTATGAACATTATAGTGTACATCCACTTCATTCGAAAGAAGTGATGGGGAATACTATTGAATTATTCCAAATGAAAAAAGCAAAGGGTACTCCCATGAGTGTATGGGAGAAAAGTTTGGAAGCTCGTTGTTTTCCGCAGCTGTTTCCAACTGGAAAAGGTGGACGATATGATGAACGACCAGTGCAGATTCCTGCATCTGAATATCGGACAACAAGATTGTATGCAGAAGATCCAAGGTTTCGACAATGTATCCCATATATATTTCATCTTTTGTTTGAGAGTGACTTATCTGGACTTTCATATGCAGTCAACCACATTTTGAAAACAGGAGTACATTTTCAAAATGTTTCTGCAAAGCAATTTATGGATAAAGTACATCAGAGAGACGATCATCTAGAATCTCAGTTGATTAATTTGATGGCATGTCAGCGTGGTACTAATGAGTATTGGTACCGTCGTCATGGAGAACTTAAATGCATGCTAAGGAACTTAGGAACTCCTACATGGTTTCTTACCCTAAGCTGTGCTGAATACGCTTGGGATGATTTACTTGAATTTCTTCGTGAGGCAAATTCAAATGTAAAAAATATTGAATACAAGACACCTGGAGAATTGTGCTCTTTGGATCCTGTTAATGTATGCAGGTATTTCAATCATAGGTTTGAAGCTATGATGTGTTTTATCTGCAATAAAAAAATCCTCCTCTTGGAGAAGTTTTAGATTTTTTGGGAGAAAGGAGTATCAAGCTAGAGGTGCTCCTCATATACATATGCTGTTATGGATTAAGGATGCACCTAAATTCGGAACTGATTCGGATGACACAGTTTTGTCTTTTATTGAGGAATATGCGACATGTGCTATACCAAAAAGAACAGATGAGAACAGGTTAAGACAACAAGTGTTACGATTCCAAAATCATCGATGTGGAAAATACTGTCGACGGAAGTACAAGTCTAAGGAAAAGTTTTACACCAAATGTCGTTTTGGATTTCCACGTCCTGTAATATCCAAAGGAAGAGTAAACAGTTTTATGTCAGCTATGAGACATACCATCACTAGAAAATCACCCAAAAATACATATAATTTGAGAAGAAGTGAAGAATCAAAATATATTAATGATTATAATCCAGTTATTCTCTCAATGTGGAATGCTAATATGGATATTCAGTATGTTGCGGATAATTCCATTGCAGTTGCCCGGTATGTCACATCTTATATAACAAAATCTGAAAAGACAGAGTTAAAAGAAATGTGGGAAGAAATTTCTCATGAGAAGAGTCTTAGTAAGAAGTTATACAGTTTCAGTTTGAAGATGTTATCCCATCGAGAAATTGGAGCATATGAATGCTCAGATCGGTTATCATCTGCAAGTTTATACTCAAAATCTAGATCAATTATTTGGGTGAGTCTAGGTCTTGCTGCAACACGAAATCGAGTACTTAAATCTGTACAAGAAATTGAATATTTAGCAGAAAAAGATCCAGAAAGTACAGATATTGTCAAAACAAACATGTTGGATACATATTATCCAAATAGAAGTCATAATCTTGAGAACATATGTCTATATGAAGTGCTGCAATACTACAGTTTTAAACGGAATACTACAGAAAACATAAACGATGGAAAATATGCAGTTATTGGTTCAGAAGGATGTTTGGTGAAACAAAGGAAAGGAAATTTGATTAATCACAGAAAACTGAGTTGTGACACTGAACAGAAAAGGGAATTTTACTATTTAGCACTTTTGCAACTCTTCAAACCGTGGCGGACAGAATTGGAATTACTTGGGGATTTTCAGAGCTATGAAGATTCCTTTAATGCTTGTAAAGATACTATAGAATGTCCAGTTTTTGCTAACTATCTGAAAATGTTGAACGATGAAATGGATCAAGAAGCTACTATTGCAGCTGAGATTGCTAGAGACAGTTCTCAAGACAGTCAAAGTTCTGCTCCACTCAGTGAAGATCCACTAGGAGAACCAATTGTTCAAAATGAAGCAGCAATTGCAATGAATGAGGTGGAAACAGCAATGCATCAAGCTCAAGAAGATATTATGGACTTAGGAAACTTGGAAGAACAACTAAATGTTGAACAGAAAGAAATATATCAGCAAGTGAGACAACAGATTGACCATGGATTTCTTCATGAAAAGAAAGAATGCACATGCACATCATTTCAACCTATCCGATTGTATGTCAGTGGTCAAGCTGGAACAGGAAAAAGTTTCTTAATTAAAGTATTGACCAGTTATCTGCAGAAAACAACTGACTCACATTTCTCTTGTGTTGTAACTGCTCCAACTGGGTTGGCAGCACACAATATTAAAGGAATTACATTGCATCGTTTACTTATGCTACCTGTAGAGCATGAAAACAAATTGGAATATTATAAGCTATCTGGAGAAGCTTGTTATGAAGTTTCAAGAGTGCTAAAGAAAATGAAACTTCTAATTATTGATGAGGTAAGCATGGTCTCAAACTTAATGCTTGCTTTTGTGCATTTAAGAATGCAGCAAATTCTTAAAACTGAATATGATGTCTTATTTGGAGGAAAACATGTCATAGTTTTTGGAGATCTTCTGCAACTTACTCCTGTAAAAGGACAACCAGTATTTAAAACACTTGTGCATGAAGACACCAGAAAGTCTTTGGGAAGTGTTGGCAACGTTAATATTTGGTCATATTTTGAATACAAAGAACTCATTACAAATATGCGACAGGCAAATGATGTTAATTATGGATCTATACTTCAAGATATAAGAATTGGAGTTCTCAGAGAAGAAGGCAAACAAGCTTTGCTAAGTCGACTATTTAAGAATTTGTTTCCAAATGAAAATATAGTTCCAGAAAAAATGTATATGAAAATTGCTGAAAGTAAATCTATAATTTGTTTAATGCCAACACTCCGTGAGTGTTCTATATTCAATGAACAACTTTAGAAGCTAGAAAATGAAGAAATCATAAAAATGGAAGCCATTGATAAAATAGAGCATGAAGGAATTACTATTATTTTGACGGAAAAATTGAAAACAAAATTGGATTCTTTAGAAAAATCCATATCTAAAACTGCTGGTTTAGAAAAGAATGTATCTCTATGTGTAAACTGTCGAGTAATTTTACGGCGTAATTTGGATGTGGAAAAAGGTTTAGTTAATGGAGCAATGGGGAAAGTTATGAATTTTGTTAATTATCAAAAAAGAGATGGAATTGAATTTTTAAAAATAAAATTTGATCAAATTGAAGAAGTAAAACAAATTGGTCGTTGTTCTGTTCGTTTTTTGCTTGTTAAAGATTTGTATATCCGTAGGAAACAATTTCCACTTTCTCTGGCATATGCAGTCACTATTCATAAATCTCAAGGATTGAGTGTAGACAGTGCTTTGGTGAACATTGGAAGTAGCGTGTTTAAAGAGGGTATGGCATATGTTGCTTTGTCCCGAGTCAGAACTTTATCTGGATTGTTTTTGATTGATTTTGATGAGTCAAAGATTACTGCAGATGCAAACTGTGTAAAAGAGTATAATAGGTTAAGAAGAGCGTATACTCCAAATTTAGGTGAATATCCTGTATTTGAAAAGCGTGTAGTAGGTCGAAAAAGAAGATATGAGAATATCTGTAGTGAAGTTATAGAGAAGGAAAAAAATCAAGATAATGTTCAGATTGGAAGCAAAAAGAAAAAGGATACTATTGAAGAGATTGTTGGGTATCAGTTAGAAAACAGTTCAGGTATCAACTGCTATGCTAATGTAGTGGTCAATGTTGTTTTTTTCTAGAAAGTTTGCAACAGCAAATCATGGAAAATCGTGAAAAAAGATTTTGTTCCATGTTGCATTGTATTTATGAAAAATTGAACACTGATAAAAGGAAAATACAAAGTGTTTCTGATATTCGTAATCTTTTGGATATATGTTCTGGTTGTATACAATTTACGCAGGATATTCAACAAGACGCTCAGGAATTTCTAATGTATATGCTTACAGTATTAGAAAATGAAGGAATAGAAATTGAAAATCTTTTTGGCCTTCGTTATAAATGGAAACATGAATGTGAAAATTGTATGTTTACATGTACAACTAACATAGATACTGAAAGATTTATATATTTGACATTACCAGACTGTAAAACAGTGTCTTTCAATAAACTAGTTAAAGCAGAAAATCAAAACATGGAGTGTAGCCAATGCAAATCACAAATGTTATCAACATTATTTATACAAAGATTTGGACAATATATAATTTTAATGATACAACGTTGTAGAGCTGATGGAAGAAAATTGGAAACTTTAATTAAACATTTTGTAGCAAGTCAACTATCTATATCCGGAAGAACTTTTGTAGCAGTATCAATTATATTCCATCATGGTCCTTCTACAACATCTGGACATTACACTGTGTATTTAAAATGCAATAGAGGATGGACATATTGTAATGATGCTCAATTGGATTTTAAACAACGTTTGCCTAGTGAATTACCAAATTCCTACTTAATATTTTTAAAACCAAAGTTTTAGGAACATAATTCAACCTCTGAGGAATTTATTAATATGTCTGAATATGATTACTATTGGACAATTTTAATATAAAGGATTTCAAAAATACTATTTGGCCTAGAGGAAAAGTATATATTTTAATTATGGACTTTTTCTTGCACATTCTCTCAGCATATATTTTTAAATAAAAACATTTACTGTGTATAGAATTTCAAGTTACAACATTTTCTTAGAAGAGAGCATTTTATATATCTGTCATTTGTATTATATGGTATGTTATTGAGCAGGAAGTTTTTATGTAATGTTCATAAATAGTTAAGTATATTAAAAATATTTTACAAGTAGTTTTGGGTTTTTTAAAACAATCTTATTGATTGTTTTGTTTTTTTGCCCGCTGTTATGTGATGAGTAACATTGAAATCACTATTTGTAGTGAAATTCAATGTATTCTGAGAACAGCAAAAAAGACAAAGAAAATAATTTATAAAATGTGAAAATCATGTTGTGTTATAAAAAATATAATATTATATATTATAACGATTTTTTCTTCTCTTTTACAGATCCTAATTCTACAATTTTTATTTTTTCAGAAATTTTAGTTAAAAAAACAAGTGGAAAAAATGATTAGTGTTTTTTATAACTATTACTGTGAAGGTAAAATTAACTAAGTATTAAAATGAACAATGGTCTGTGAGAGGACACTGGTGAAGAAAGGGGGATGGACGGTGTAGATATCTCTGGAAAGATGCTCTGTGGGTGTTTTAATTTACATGATTAAGTTACCTTGTAGTAGAACTTAATTACTGCTTATGGATTCGCACAATGAGTCAGGCATTCACACTAGCAGTGTTGTAGTGAAATGTGTAGAATGTATGTAGTCACCTAACTGCTTCCAGGCTAGTGAGTCTTTGTAATTGCACTTTTCCAATCAGCCATCCAGCACCATGTAGTAATTCATTTGCTGTGTCAAAACCCAACCACTTATACATTCACCCAGTCACTCTCCTTGCAGTACTCTAATCGTTCAATCAGTACCCAAGTACTCATTTAGTGACCCAGGCCTTAGCACATAGACTGCTTGAAACCCATATCCACTATGCATGCGGTTCTCTAACCACCTACACACATGTCTTTCACACCTTCAATTCCCCAGTCACTATCCATACACTCCAGCAAACATCCTGTCACTCCCCTTGCAGTCCTCTGTTGACTCATTCAGCAACACCTAAAAATCCATTCGCTGCGCCAAAACCAAACCACTTATACATTCACCCAGCCACTCTCCTTGTACTACTCTTATCGTTCAGTCTGTACCCAAGTACTCATTCAGTGACCCAGGCCTTAGCACATAGACTGCTTCAAACCCCTATCCACTATGCATGCAGTTGTCTAACCACCTACACACTTGTCTTTCACACCTTCAATTCCCCAGTCAGTATCCATACACTCCAGCAAACATCCTGTCACTACCCTTGCAGTCCTCTGTTGACTCATTCAGCAACACCTAAAAATCCATTCGCTGCGCCAAAACCAAACCACTTATACATTCACCCAGGCACTCTCCTTGTAGTACTCTAATCGTTCATTCAGTACCCAAGTACTCATTCAGTGACCCAGGTCTTAGCACATACACTGCTTCAAACCCTTAATCACTATGAATGCGGTTCTCTAACCACCTACACACTTGTCTTTCACACCTTCAATTCCCCAGTCACTATCCATACACTCCAGCAAACATCCTGTCACTCCCCTTGCAGTGCTCTGTTGACTCATTCAGCAACACCTACAAATCCATTTGCTGCGCCAAAACCCAACCACTTATACATTCACCCAGGCACTCTTCTTGTACTACTCTAATCGTTCAGTCTGTACCCAAGTACTCATTCAGTGACCCAGGCCTTAGCACATAGACTGCTTCAAACCCCTATCCACTATGCATGCGGTTCTCTAACCACCTACACACTTGTCTTTCACACCTTCAATTCCCCACTCACTAACCATACACTCCAGCAAACATCCTGTCACTACCCTTGCAGTCCTCTGTTGACTCATTCAGCAACACCTAAAAATCCATTCGCTGCGTCAAAACCCAACCACTTATACATTCACCCAGGCACTCTCCTTCTACTACTCTTATCGTTCAGTCTGTACCCAAGTACTCATTCAGTGACCCAGGCCTTAGCACATAGACTGCTTCAAACCCCTATCCACTATGCATGCGGTTCTCTAAACACCTACACACTTGTCTTTCACACCTTCAATTCCCCAGTCACTATCCATACACTCCAGCAAACATCCTGTCACTACCCTTGCAGTCCTCTGTTGACTCATTCAGCAACACCTAAAAATCCATTCGCTGCGCCAAAACCAAACCACTTATACATTCACCCAGGCACTCTCCTTGTACTACTCTAATCGTTCATTCAGTACCCAAGTACTCATTCAGTGACTTAGGCCTTAGCACATAGACTGCTTCAAACCCTTAATCACTATGCATGCGGTTCTCTAACCACCTACACACTTGTCTTTCACACCTTCAAATCCCCAGTCAGTATCCATACACTCCAGCAAACATCCTGTCACTACCCTTGCAGTCCTCTGTTGACTTATTCAGCAACACCTAAAAATCCATTCGCTGCGCCAAAACCAAACCACTTATACATTCACCCAGGCACTCTCCTTGTACTACTCTAATCGTTCATTCAGTACCCAAGTACTCATTCAGTGACCCAGGCCTTAGCACATAGACTGCTTCAAACCCTTAATCACTATGCATGCGGTTCTCTAACCACCTACACACTTGTCTTTCACACCTTCAATTCCCCACTCACTAACCATACACTCCAGAAAACATCCTGTCACTACCCTTGCAGTCCTCTGTTGACTCATTCAGCAACACCTAAAAATCCATTCGCTGCGCCAAAACCAAACCACTTATACATTCACCCAGGCACTCTCCTTGTAGTACTCTAATCGTTCATTCAGTACCCAAGTACTCATTCAGTGACCCAGGCCTTAGCACATAGACTGCTTCAAACCCTTAATCACTATGAATGCGGTTCTCTAACCACCTACACACTTGTCTTTCACACCTTCAATTCCCCAGTCACTATCCATACACTCCAGCAAACATCCTGTCACTCCCCTTGCTGTGCTCTGTTGACTCATTCAGCAACACCTACAAATCCATTTGCTGCGCCAAAACCCAACCACTTATATATTCACCCAGGCACTCTCCTTGTACTACTCTAATCGTTCAGTCTGTACCCAAGTACTCATTCAGTGACCCAGGCCTTAGCACATAGACTGCTTCAAACCCCTATCCACTATGCATGCGGTTCTCTAACCACCTACACACTTGTCTTTCACACCTTCAATTCCCCACTCACTAACCATACACTCCAGCAAACATCCTGTCACTACCCTTGCAGTCCTCTGTTGACTCATTCAGCAACACCTAAAAATCCATTCGCTGTGTCAAAACCCAACCACTTATACATTCACCCAGGCACTCTCCTTCTACTACTCTTATCGTTCAGTCTGTACCCAAGTACTCATTCAGTGACCCAGGCCTTAGCACATAGACTGCTTCAAACCCCTATCCACTATGCATGCGGTTCTCTAACCACCTACACACTTGTCTTTCACACCTTCAATTCCCCAGTCACTATCCATACACTCCAGCAAACATCCTGTCACTACCCTTGCAGTCCTCTGTTGACTCATTCAGCAACACCTAAAAATACATTCGCTGCGCCAAAACCAAACCACTTATACATTCACCCAGGCACTCTCCTTGTACTACTCTAATCGTTCATTCAGTACCCAAGTACTCATTCAGTGACTTAGGCCTTAGCACATAGACTGCTTCAAACCCTTAATCACTATGCATGCGGTTCTCTAACCACCTACACACTTGTCTTTCACACCTTCAAATCCCCAGTCAGTATCCATACACTCCAGCAAACATCCTGTCACTACCCTTGCAGTCCTCTGTTGACTCATTCAGCAGCACCTAAAAATCCATTCGCTGCGCCAAAACCAAACCACTTATACATTCACCCAGGCACTCTCCTTGTACTACTCTAATCGTTCATTCAGTACCCAAGTACTCATTCAGTGACCCAGGCCTTAGCACATAGACTGCTTCAAACCCTTAATCACTATGCATGCGGTTCTCTAACCACCTACACACTTGTCTTTCACACCTTCAATTCCCCACTCACTAACCATACACTCCAGCAAACATCCTGTCACTACCCTTGCAGTCCTCTGTTGACTCATTCCGCAACACCTAAAAATCCATTTGCTGCGCCAAAACCAAACCACTTATACATTCACCCAGGCACTCTCCTTGTACTACTCTAATCGTTCATTCAGTACCCAAGTACTCATTCAGTGACCCAGGCCTTAGCACATAGACTGCTTCAAACCCTTAATCACTATGCATGCGGTTCTCTAACCACCTACACACTTGTCTTTCACACCTTCAATTCCCCACTCACTAACCATACACTCCAGCAAACATCCTGTCACTACCCTTGCAGTCCTCTGTTGACTCATTCAGCAACACCTAAAAATCCATTCGCTGCGCCAAAACCAAACCACTTATACATTCACCCAGGCACTCTCCTTGTACTACTCTAATCGTTCATTCAGTACCCAAGTACTCATTCAGTGACTTAGGCCTTAGCACATAGACTGCTTCAAACCCTTAATCACTATGCGTGCGGTTCTCTAACCACCTACACACTTTTCTTTCACACCTTCAATTCCCCACTCACTAACCATACACTCCAGCAAACATCCTGTCACTACCCTTGCAGTCCTCTGTTGACTCATTCAGCAACACCTAAAAATCCATTCGATGCACCAAAACCCAACCACTTATACTTTCACCCAGGCACTCTCCTTGTAGTACTCTAATCGTTCATTCAGTACCCAAGTACTCATTCAGTGACTTAGGCCTTAGCACATAGACTGCTTCAAACCCTTAATCACTATGCATGCGGTTCTCTAACCACCTACACACTTGTCTTTCACACCTTCAAATCCCCAGTCAGTATCCATACACTCCAGCAAACATCCTCTCACTACCCTTGCAGTCCTCTGTTGACTCATTCAGCAACACCTAAAAATCCATTCGCTGCGCCAAAACTAAACCACTTATACATTCACCCAGGCACTCTCCTTGTACTACTCTAATCGTTCATTCAGTACCCAAGTACTCATTCAGTGACTTAGGCCTTAGCACATAGACTGCTTCAAACCCTTAATCACTATGCATGCGGTTCTCTAACCACCTACACACTTGTCGTTCACACCTTCAATTCCCCACTCACTAACCATACACTCCAGCAAACATCCTGTCACTACCCTTGCAGTCCTCTGTTGACTCATTCAGCAACACCTACAAATCCATTCGCTGCGCCAAAACCCAACCACTTATACATTCAGCCAGGCACTCTCCTTGCAGTACTCTAATTGTTCAGTCAGTACCCAAGTACTCATTCAGTGACCCAGGCCTTAGCACATAGACTGCTTCAAACCCCTATCCACTATGCATGCGGTTCTCTAACCACCTACACACTTGTCTTTCACACCTTCAATTCCCCACTCACTAACCATACACTACAGCAAACATCCTGTCACTACCCTTGCAGTCCTCTGTTGACTCATTCAGCAACACCTAAAAATCCATTCGCTGCGCCAAAACCAAAACACTTATACATTCACCCAGGCACTCTCCTTGTACTACTCTAATCGTTCCGTCTATACCCAAGTACTCATTCAGTGATGCAGGCCTTAGCACATAGACTGTTTCAAACCCCTATCCACTATGCATGCAGTTCTCTAACCACCTACACACTTCAATCAATCAATCAATCATGTCACTTATAAAGCGCACTACATACCCGCGAGGGTCTCAAGGCGCTGGGGGAAGAGGGGGGTGGTGCTGCTACTGATCGAAGAGCCAGGTCTTGAGGAGTCTTCTGAAGGCCAGTAGGTCTTGGGTCTGTCGGAGGTTGGTGGGGAGGGTGTTCCAGGTCTTGGCGGCGAGGTGGGAGAAGGATCTGCCGCCGGCGGTCGTTTTCCGGATGCGGGGGACTGTGGCGAGGCGAGGCTGGTCGAGCGGAGCTGGCGGGTGGGGGTGTAGAAGCTGAGTCGTCTGTTGAGGTAGGCTGGTCCGGAGTTGTGGAGTGCTTTGTGTGCGTGGGTGAGGAGCTTGAAGGTTATCCTCTTGTTGACAGGGAGCCAGTGCAGGTCTCTCAGGTGGGGTGTGATGTGGCTGCGTCGGGGGATGTCGAGGTTAAGACGTGCAGAGGCGTTCTGGATGTGTTGCAGCCGTCTCAGGAGCTTAGCCGTCGTTCCTGCGTAGAGGGCGTTTCCGTGAGTCCAGCCTGCTGGTGACGAGGGCCTGGGTGACTGTTTTTCTTGTTTCGGTGGGGATCCACTTGAAGATCCTGCGGAGCATTCGGAGGATGTTGAAGCAGGATGAGGAAACGGCGTTGACCTGCTTAGTCATGGAGAGGGTGGGGTCGAGGATGACCCCTAGGTTGCGTACGTGGTCGGTGGGTGGCGGGGCTGTTCCCAGTGATGTTGGCCACTAGGAGTCGTCCCAGGCTGAAGGGTTGGAACCAAGGATGAGGACCTCCGTCTTGTCCGAGTTCAGCTTCAGGCGGCTGGTCCTCATCCATTCGGCGGCGGCCTTCATTCCTTCGTGGAGGTGGGCTTTGGCGGTGTGAGGGTCTTTGGTGAGGGAGAGGATCAGCTGGGTGTCATCGGCGTAGGAGATGATGTTGAGGTTGTGCTGTCGGGCGACGTGGGCGAGGGGTGCCATGTAGATGTTGAACAGCGTTGGGCTGAGGGAGAAGCCTTGGGGTACGCCGCAGATGATCTTGGTGGCCTTGGATCGGAAGGGGCGAGGCGGACGCTTTGTGTTCTGCCGGAAAGGAAGGATGTGGTCCAGTCCAGGGCCTTCTCTTGGATCCCGGCGTCGTGAAGGCGTGTTCGTAGTGTGTGGTGGCAGACCGTGTCGAAGGCGGCTGATAGGTCCAGGAGGATGAGGGCTGCTGTTTCTCCGTTGTCTAGCAGGGTCCTGATGTCATCGGTGGCGGCGATGAGGGCGGTTTTGGTGCTGTGGTTGCTGCGGAAGCCGGACTGGGAAGGGTCCAGGATGTTGTTCTCCTCGAGTAGCGGGTCAGTTGTTTGTTGATGATTTTCTCGGTGACCTTCGCGGGGAACGGGAGCAGAGAGATGGGTCGGAAGTTCTTGAGGTCCTTGGGGTCTGCCTTGGGTTTCTTGAGTAAGGCGGTGATCTCGGCGTGCTTCCAGCTTTCGGGAAGGTTGCTGTCTCGAAGGAGATGTTGATTATTTTCCGGAGATGGGGCGCGATGGCTGTACTGGCTTTGTTGAAGATGTGGTGAGGGCACGGGGTCTAGCGGTGAACCGGAGTGGATGGTGTTCATGATCTCGCTGGTGTCCTCGTCGTTGATGTTGGTCCAGGAGAGCAGGCGGTTGGTGGTTGTGGGGGCAGTGGTCTCGGTGGTTGCCGGGGCGGTCGTGGTGTTGAAGCTGTTGTGGATGTCGGTGATTTTGCGGTGGAAGAAGGTGGCCAGTGAGTCGCACAGGTCTCGCGACGGCTGGATGTCGTTGGTGTTGGAGCTGGGGTTGGAGAGTTCCTTCACGATGTTGAAGAGCTCTTTGCTGTTGTGTGCGTTGTTGTCTAGGCGGTCTTTGAGTGAGGCCCTTTTGGCGGATCTGATGAGGTGATGGTGACTGCGGGTGGCGCTCTTGTGGGCGGCGTAGCTGTCCGCTGTCCGTTCGTGGAGCCAGATCTTCTCCAGTTTTCGGCATGTTCGTTTGGAGGCCTGGAGGTCTTCGGTGAACCAGGTGGCTTTCTTGCTGGTGTGGCTGTTGGGCGGATTCTTGAGCGGGGCGAGGGTGTTGGCGCAGTCGTCGATCCACTGTCTGAGGTTGCGGGTGGCGGTGTCGGGGTCGGAGGGTTCGGTGGGTGGGCTCAGGGCGAGGGTTGTGGTTAGCTGGTCTTCCGTGACTCTGCTCCAGCAGCGGCGAGGCATTTGTTCGGTGCGGTGGTGCGTGGTGGGCTTCCTGTAGGTGAAGTGGATGCAGTGGTGGTCAGTCCAGTGGGGTTCGGAGGTGTGGTTGAAGGAGACGTGTGGGCTTGCGGAAAAGATGGAGTCGAGCGTGTGGCCGGCGGCGTGGGTGGGTGTAGTCACGAGCTGTCTGAGTCCGAGGGTGGCGAGGTTGTCGATCAGGGTGGTGGAGTTGGTGTCCTTGTTGTTCTCGAGGTGGAAGTTCAGGTCCCGAGGAGGATGTAGTCCATGGAGGCGATGGCGTGTGTGCTGACGAAGTCAGCGATGGAATCGCTGAACTGTGGTCGAGGTCCGGGGGTCTGTAGATGAGGGTTCCTCTGAGGGTGGTGTTGGGATCGGTGTGGATCTGGAAGTGCATGTATTCGGCTGTGCTGAGGGTGTCGTCGGTGTTGGTTGAGACTCTGAGGGTGTTCCTGTGGACGATGGCGATGCCTCCTCCGACTCCGTTGGTGCGGTCCCTGCGGGTGATCTTGTATCCGTCCGGGATGGCAATGGCGATGTCGGGGGCTGAAGCGGGATTCAGCCAGGTCTCCGTCAGGAATGCGACGTCTGGGGAGGTTGAGTCGAGAAGGTCCCAGAGTTCGATGGCGTGTTTGCGGGCGGAGCAGGTGTTGAGGAGGATGCATCTGAGGTAGTTGGGTTCTTTCCTGGGCGGTGGTTTGGCGGGGCGGGTGCTGGCGAAGATGCAGTTCCGGCAGGTGAAGGGCCCTTGGGTGCGCTTCGGGGTGGCCTGGTAGCATGCGTGATCTTTTCCGGGGTTGAGTGCGTGGAGGGTGCTGGCATCGTATCGGCGTCTGTTGATGTGGCGGGCGCGGGGATGCCCGGACCAGGGGTCTGGCGCTGGGCGCGGTCACGGCGCGGACGGGCGCAGACGGGCTTGCCTTAGGCGCGCCTTCGGTGCGCCAGCGGCGGCGGCCGCCTGGCGGCCGCCATAAATGGGGAGGTGGGAGGGAGGAGCAGGGAATGGGGCAGCGAATGGGCAGTGAGGGGCGGGGCCGCAGGGGTGCAGCGGCGGGAAACAGGCACAGAAGGGAAAGCAGAGCACAATCAGGGCATCAGGGGGCACAGAAAGGAAAAAAACGAGCACAATGAGGGGCAGCAAGGGGGCACAGAAAGGAAAAAACTAGCACAATGAGGGGCAGCAAGGGGGCACATAAAGGAAAAAAACGAGCACAATCAGGGGCAGCAAGGGGGCACAGAAAGGAAAAAACTAGCACAATGAGGGGCAGCAAGGGGGCACAGAAAGGAAAAACGAGCACAATCAGGGGCAGCAAGGGGGCACAGAAAGGAAAAAACGAGCACAATCAGGGGCAGCAAGGGGGCACAGAAAGGAAAAGCGAGCACAATCAGGGGCAGCAAGGGGGCACAGAAAGGAAAAACGAGCACAATCAAGGGCAGCAAGGGGGCACAGAAAGGAAAAGCAGAGCACAATCAGGGGCAGCAAGGGGGGCACAGAAAGGGAAAAACGAGCACAATCAGGGGCAGCAAGGGGGCACAGAAAGGAAAAGCGAGCACAATCTGGGGCAGCAAGGGGGCACAGAAAGGAAAAAGCGAGCACAATCAGGGGCAGCAAGGGGGCACAGAAAGGAAAAGCGAGCACAATCAGGGGCAGCAAGGGGGCACAGAAAGGAAAAGCGAGCACAATCAGGGGCAGCAGCAGGGCACACAGACGGAGCTGTGTGGTGGGGGAGCGACCTACCAGTCAAGGTCACACCTTCAATTCCCCACTCACTAACCATACACTCCAGCAAACATCCTGTCACTACCCTTGCAGTCCTCTGTTGACTCATTCAGCAACACCTAAAAATCCATTCGCTGCGCCAAAACCCAAACCACTTATACATTCACCCAGGCACTCTCCTTGTACTACTCTAATCGTTCATTCTGTACCCAAGTACTCATTCAGTGACTTAGGCCTTAGCACATAGACTGCTTCAAACCCCTAATCCACTATGCATGCGGTTCTCTAACCACCTACACACTTGTCTTTCACACCTTCAATTCCCCACTCACTAACCATACACTCCAGCAAACATCCTGTCACTACCCTTGCAGTCCTCTGTTGACTCATTCAGCAACACCTACAAATCCATTCGCTGCGCCAAAATCCAACCACTTATACATTCACCCAGGCACTCTCCTTGTACTACTCTAATCGTTCAGTCTGTACCCAAGTACTCATTCAGTGACCCAGGCCTTAGCACATAGACTGCTTCAAACCCCTATCCACTATGCATGCGGTTCTCTAACCACCTACACACTTGTCTTTCACACCTTCAATTCCCCAGTCACTATCCATACACTCCAGCAAACATCCTGTCACTACCCTTGCAGTCCTCTGTTGACTCATTCAGCAACACCTACAAATCCATTCGCTGCGCCAAAACCCAACCACTTATACATTCAGCCAGGCACTCTCCTTGCAGTACTCTAATTATTCAGTCAGTACCCAAGTACTCATTCAGTGACCCAGGCCTTAGCACATAGACTGCTTCAAACCCCTATCCACTATGCATGTGGTTCTCTAACCACCTACACACTTGTCTTTCACACCTTCAAATCCCCAGTCACTATCCATACACTCCAGCAAACATCCTGTCACTACACTTGCAGTCCTCTGTTGACTCATTCAGCAACACCTAAAAATCCATTTGCTGCGCCAAAACCAAACCACTTATACACTCACCCAGGCACTCTCCTTGTACTACTCTAATCGTTCAGTCTGTACCCAAGTACTCATTCAGTGACCCAGGCCTTAGCACATAGACTGCTTCAAACCCTTAAACACTATGCATGCGGTTCTCTAACCACCTACACACTTGTCTTTCACACCTTCAATTCCCCACTCACTATCCATACACTCAACCAAACATCCTGTCACTCGTCTTGCAGTCCTCTGTTGACTCATTCAGCAACACCTACAAATCCATTCGCTGCGCCAAAACCCAACCACTTATACATTCACCCAGGCACTCTCCTTGTACAACTCTAATCGTTCAGTCTGTACCCAAGTAATCATTCAGTGACCCAGGCCTTAGCACATAGACTGCTTCAAACACCTATCCACTATGCATGCGGTTCTCTAACCACCTACACACTTGTCTTTCACACCTTCAATTCCCCACTCACTAACCATACACTCCAGCAAACATCCTGTCACTACCCTTGCAGTCCTCTGTTGACTCATTCAGCAACACCTAAAAATCCATTCGCTGCGCCAAAACCCAACCACTTATACACTCACCCAGGCACTCTCCTTGTACTACTCTAATCGTTCAGTCTGTACCCAAGTACTCATTCAGTGACCCAGGCCTTAGCACATAGACTGCTTCAAACCCCTATCCACTATGCATGCGGTTCTCTAACCACCTACACACTTGTCTTTCACACCTTCAACATTCTCTGCACTATGCTTGCACAACTCTAACCGCGTCTATTCTATTGATACACTCTTGCAAATACCCACTTCGTATGCATGCAGCCTAGCAATCCAGCTGTCACTCCTATGCACTTCCTCATTCACCCATCCAGCACTATCTTCCTATCCCATCACTCCGCCAATATCTAACCACTCATAACTTCACCATGCACCACTAATGTATTCTTTCAGTCAATCATACTCTACACGTATATTCAAGCAAACTTTCAGACATTACCATGCAATTATAGTTCTTTTTTAACCAGATAAGGTAGTTCTGAGAAGAACTTTTTTTCTTTTTTTCTTTTGTATTTTTTTTTATTTTTTGAAAAAATTTGTACTTTTTTGGGTGTTTTTGAAAAATTGAACAAAAAAAGAACTAAGAAAACAGTTAGCTTTTGGAATTAAACATCATTCCAAAAACAAACAAACAAAAAAAAAATTAGCACTTGTGGTTTCGTTGTGCTGCACAAATAGCATCCACGGATTGTTCACCATAACAAACGATGGTTTTGCACTTAGTGCAGTGCTGCTCCAGAAAAGCAAATTCGGGGCGAATGTCTATTGCTGTTGCCGATGTGGACGCTCCGGAGGTGCTAGCAATGCCTGGTGGTGGATTATTTGCTGCACGTCTCATTTCCTCTCGTGCCAGATTACGAGGGTGAATGGTCCGCAGATGTTTGTACATACTCGCTGTTCCACAGGAGTATTTCTTGTCACTCCCTCGTGACAGGACCCTTTCACACAGTGAGCATGTAACTTTCCTAGCGTTGACTTTTTTTTCTCCACTAGGAAAGGTAAAAAATTTCCACACCACTGACTCAGGTCTCTTCTTGGGTGGATCTTCCTCCAAGATATCTTCTTCAGAAGAATGATGAGGAGCTTGTGAAGCAGATGCCATTGCTGTAATTCAATTTTTTCAAAACACCACAAAAAAATACAAAATCAGCTCTGGAAGGAGAAGAGATGTGTCTCATCCAGTGCTCTAAACAGAATAATTAAAAGGGTGGGGTCCTTCAATAGTTACAGTGGGAAATATTATGGACCAATCAAATCCTTTTTTTGGAGGTCACATGGGATTCGCGCACCGTGCGCACACGGCGCGCGCACCCGACGCGGTTTTGCGAAAATACATTTAAAAGTAATATAAGTGTATTACAAGTAGAAATATATTATTTTTATGAATACCTTAGATAATCTCTTACCTTCATATGTACATTAAAGACACATACATATTATTTTTCAATATAAAAACTTTCGCGGGAGTCGTGCACCCTGCGCGCCCGGGCACGTATTTGACGTCACGCTGGGCCTGCCACCGCGCAAGCGTGCCGCGTACGGTAATTCGTATGTGTCGCGTATAAGCCGGAGCAGGAATCGCGTACCGGTCGCTTAGCAAACGCGCACACATGTAATATACGTATGTTACGTGACTAGAAACACGCACCCATCGCATACCATACGCAGATCCTTTACGAGTTCCTTAAATAGGTGGCTGGGGTACGCGTGTTGGCAGCGTTCGGTACGCTTTCAGTGCGCGATTCCCAAAAACATTTTTTTAAAAATTAAACAATACAAATATATTAAAATTAAAATATAACAGAAAAAAATTATACAATATTTTACTTTTTAATTTATTAAATATTTTTTGTTGTTGCAAAATACATAAAAATATACAATATTGTTTAATAAATAATATATTTACAAATAAATATAAAAAACTAAAGAAATTCAGTACAAGAAACATAAGTATAACTATTATTACACTTAAATATTAGCTTTTAAAAAACCTTTGAAATTCACTGAAAAACCATAGGTTTCAGGCACGTTATAGTTAGGAATTAGCATTTAAAAACCTTAGAAATTCACTGAAAAACCATAGGTTTCAGGCACGTTATAGTTAGAAATTAGCATTTAAAAAACCTTTGAAATTCACTGAAAAACCATAGGTTTCAGGCACGTTATAGTTAGAAATTAGCATTTAAAAAACCTTAGAAATTCACTGAAAAAACCATAGGTTTCAGGGACAGTTATAGTTACTTGGACATTGCACTCGTACAAAACCCGTGAAATTCCCCGTTATAGTTAGTTCAGCTAACTATAACTCGCGCCCGCAATGCACTGCTGATGACGTCACATATTACATCACTCATGACATGGTCAGTGACATCACTGATGACATCACTGATGACATCTCAAATGACATCACTGATGACATCACTGATGACATCATCCATGTGATAATTTCATGCATCTTCTCAGACCCTAATATAACTTTTGATACACCCACTCTAAATTACAGACTGCCATTCTCAAAACCATAGACACTCCAATACCAATAACTACATACCAACTCACTGATTGTTAGGACTACACACACATCCACTCACTCACCCGTACAGTCACTCATACTTACAGTCACTCAGTACAGGACTATCATATGCACTCATACACCTATATAAACACTGACACACCGCCACTCATCCATACACGTACTCACACACCTAGTCAGTCATGCAAAAATTAATCACACACCCATTTACTCACCTATAGAGTTATACACACACCACCTCAATAACTCATACAAATACTAGCACATTCTTACGCTCTTATACAATAACTGATACAAGCACACACGCATCCATACAGCCACTCTCACAATCACACACTCTCACGTATAGCCTTTTAAATACTCTAACACACATATATACTTCCTTTTACATATGTAGTTACTCGCACATGTACCACTGAGATATACATTCACTCACTAACACACCCATACACACACTCACCCACCCAAGCAGTCCATCACAGACGCACTCTTCAAATCATGCACCCAGTGAATCACCCACTCACACATCTATGTACAGAGTCGCACACACCCCACCCACACAAACACTCAGGCACCCATACAGATACTCAGACAACCAATCAATAACTCATATAGACACTCATGTAGCTATTCACAAACCCATGCAGCCACTTACACAGCAACAGACAGACGGATACAGACATTCACCCAGTTTAGTCACTAACCCATGCATTCAGTAAGATACGTTTAATCACTCACTTATAGACTCAGTCACGCACCTACTAAATCATCCATTCAGACACTTATACACCCACTCACTCTTCAATACACCTTTCCCTATATATATTAAACATATTTAAACTTTACAGAAACACACAGTCAATGGATGATGTCATCAGTGATGTCATTTGAGATGTCATCAGTGATGTCATCAGTGATGTCACTGACCATGTCATGAGTGATGTAATATGTGACGTCATCAGCAGTGCATTGTGGGGGCATGAGTTATAGTTAGCTGAACTAACTATAACGGGGAATTTCACGGGTTTTGTACGAGTGCAATGTCCAAGTAACTATAACTGTCCCTGAAACCTATGGTTTTTTCAGTGAATTTGTAAGGTTTTTTAAATGCTAATTTCTAACTATAACGTGCCTGAAACCTATGGTTTTTTCAGTGAATATATATTTATATATATATCTATATTCACTGAAAAAACCCCATGTATCAGGGACGTTATAGTTAGAAATTAACATTTAAAAAACCTTAGAAATTCTCTGAAAAAACCACAGGTTTCAGGGACGTTATAGTTCGTTGGGCATTTCACTCGTACAAAACCAGAGAAATTCGGCACGTTATAGTTAGTAGAGACTAACTATAATTCGCGCACAAATGCACTGCTGATGACATCACATATTACATCACTCATGACATGGCCAGTGACATCACTGATGACATCACTGATGACATCTCAAATGACATCACTGATGACATCACTGATGACATCATCCAGTGAATGTGTGTGTCTTTAAAGTTTAAATGTTATATATATATATATATATTCACTGAAAAAACCATAGGTTTCAGGCACGTTATAGTTAGAAATTAGCATTTAAAAACCTTTGAAATTCACAGAAAAAACCATAGGTTTCAGACACGTTATAGTTAGAAATTAGCATTTAAAAAACCTTTGAAATTCACTGAAAAAACCATAGGTTTTAGGGACAGTTATAGTTAGTTGGACATTTCACTCATACAAAACCCGTGAAATTCCCCGTTATAGTTAGTTCAGCTAACTATAACTCACGCCCACAATGCACTGCTGATGACGTCACATATTACATCACTCATGACATGGTCAGTGACATCACTGATGACATCACTGATGACATCACTGATGACATCACTGATGACATCATGCAGTGACTGTTGTTTCTGTAAAGTTTAAATATTTTTAATATATATAGGAAAAGACGTATTGAAGAATGAGTGGGTGTATAAGTGTCTGTATGGATGATTTAGTAGGTGCGTGACTCACTCTATAAGTGAGTGATTTAACGTATCTTACTGAATGCATGGGTTAGTGACTAAACTGGGTGAATGTCTGTATCCGTCTGTCTGTTGCTGTGTAAGTGGCTGCATGTGTTTGTGAATAGCTACATGAGTGTCTATATGAGTTATTGAATGGTTGTCTGAGTATCTGTATGGGTGCCTGAGTGTTTGTGTGGGAGGGGTGTGTGCGACTCTATGCATAGATGTGTGAGTGGGTGATTCACTGGGTGGATGGTTTCAAGAGTGCATCTGTGATAGACTGTATGGGTGGGTAAGTGTGTGTAAGAGTGTGTTAGTGAGTGAATGTATGTCCCAGTGGTACATGTGTGACTAACTACATATGTGAAAGGCAGTATATATGTGTGTTGGAGTATATAAATAGCTATTAGCGAGAGTGAGTGATTGTGATAGTGGCTGTATGGATGAGTGTGTGCTTGTATCAGTGATTGTATAAGAGCGTAACAATGTGCTAGTATTTGTATGATTAAGTGAGCTGGTGTGTGTATAACTGTATAGGTGAGTAAATGGCAGTGTGTTTAATTATTTGCATGACTGACTAGGTGTGTGAGTACCTCTATGGATGAGTGGCGGTGTTTGAGTGTCTATATAGGAGTAAGAGTGCATATGATAGTCCTGTACTGAGTGACCATGAGTATGAGTGACTGTACGGGTGAGTGAGTGGATGTGTGTGTGTAGACCTAAGAATCAGTGAGTGGGTATGTAGTTATTGGTGTTGGAGTGTCTATGGTTTTGCGAATGGCAGTCTGTAATTTAGAGTGGGTGTATCAAAGGTTATATTAGGGTGTGAGGAAGTGCATCAGATTATCACGTGGATGATGTCATCAGTGATGTCATCAGTGATGTCATTTGAGATGTCATCAGTGATGTCATCAGTGATGTCACTGACCATGTCATGAGTGATGTAATATGTGACGTCATCAGCAGTGCATTGCGGGGGCACGAGTTATAGTTAGCTGAACTAACTATAGCGGGGGAATTTCACTGGGTTTTGTACTGAGTGAAATGTCCAACTAACTATAACTGTCCCTAAAACCTATGGTTTTTCGGTGAATTTCAAAGGTTTTTAAATGCTAATTTCTAACTATAACGTGTCTGAAACCTATGGTTTTTTCTGTGAATTTCAAAGGTTTTTAAATGCTAATTTCTAACTATAACGTGCCTGAAACCTATGGTTTTTCAGTGAATTTCAAAGGTTTTTAAATGCAAATTTCTAACTATAACGCCCCTAAAAGCTATGGTTTTTCAGTGAATTTCAAAGGTTTTGTAAATGACAATTTTTAAATGTATTAATTGTTATATTTATTTTTTTGATACTGATTTACTACATTTTTTAAAACTATTTATTTTTAGATATTTTATTTATTAAATTACATTGTAATTACATTATACATTACATTACAAAATATACTTTCTCTGAATGAATTACTTTAGTTTAAATAGTTTGCAAATAGGCAATAGAGTTTTAAGTACAGTAGTTACAGTTGTTGCAATGGGCAACACAATTTCAAACACAATGTAACATTGACCTCAATGTGAATTTCTAGTTAAATGCAATTAGTTACTTTATGGATTACTTTTCTAACCACAGGACTGGATCCTTGATTCAGTCCTGGGACATCTCCTGTAAACAGTTGAGTAAAAGCGTTTTGGTTACAGTAGTGATTTTTAAGGAATATTATTGTATTTTAAAAGTTGACAAACTTTTTCACATAGAATCACCAATGTTATCCTATGGGAGGAAATTCACTTAGCAGGTAAGTAGTGTTATCGTTACTTTTTCTTACTCAGTGTTGGATCCTGGATCCAGCACTGGTGCATCTCCTGTAAACAGTTGAAAGAATGCGTTTAAGTCATACAGGCGATTTTTAAGGAATATTTGTAATTTGTGAAAATCGACACTTTGAAACTTTTCTGCTGAAAACCAGACAATGGATTCCTATGGAAGGAAATATAAGTTACTGGTAAGTACGGTTAGAATTACTTTTCAGGGTCAGTGCTGGGCTAAAAGATGCAGCACTGGGTACTCTCCTGATAACAGGTGAGTAAATCGGAATTCGTAGTTCGGTTGATTTTAGAGGAATATTATAAAGTTCCAAAACTCCACACTTAGAAGAATTTCCAAGTGAAACCAGTCAATGTTAGCCTATGGAAGGAAATTCAAGTTACTGGTAAGTATGGTTAGAATTACTTTTCAGGATCAGTGCTGGGCTAAAAGATGCAGCACTGGGTACTCTCCTGATAACAGGTGAGTAAATCGGAATTCGTAGTTCGGCTGATTTTAGAGGAATATTATAAAGTTCCAAAACTCCACACTTAGAAGAATTTCCAAGTGAAACCAGTCAATGATATCCTATGGAAGGAAATTCAAGTTACTGGTAAGTACGGTTAAAATTACTTTTCAGGATCAGTACTGGGCTGAAAGATGCAGCACTGAGGTCTCTCCTGATAACAGGTGAGTAAATCGGAATTCGTAGTTCGGCTGATTTTAGAGGAATATTTGTATGTTTCAAAAATCGACACAGAAACTTTTCAGCAAAAAGCAGACAATGATATCCTATGGAAGGAAATTCAAGTTACTGGTAAGTACGGTTACAATTACTTTTCAGGATCAGTACTGGGCTGAAAGATGCAGCACTGAGGTCTCTCCTGATAACAGGTGAGTAAATCGGAATTCGTATTTCGGCTGATTTTAGAGGAATATTATAATGTTCCAAAACTGCACACTTAGAAGAATTTCCAAGTGAAACCAGTCAATGTTAGCCTATGGAAGGAAATTCAAGTTACTGGTAAGTACGGTTAGAATTACTTTTCAGGATCAGTACTGGGCTGAAAGATGCAGCACTGAGGTCTCTCCTGATAACAGGTGAGTAAATCGGAATTCGTATTTCGGCTGATTTTAGAGGAATATTATAAAGTTCCAAAACTTCACACTTAGAAGAATTTCCAAGTGAAACCAGTCAATGATATCCTATGGAAGGAAATTCAAGTTACTGGTAAGTACGGGTAAAATTACTTTTCAGGTTCAGTACTGGGCTGAAAGATGCAGCACTGAGGTCTCTCCTGATAACAGGTGAGTAAATCGGAATTTGTATTTCGGCTGATTTTAGAGGAATATTATAAAGTTCCAAAACTGCACACTTAGAAGAATTTCCAAGTGAAACCAGTCAATGTTAGCCTATGGAAGGAAATTCAAGTTACTGGTAAGTACGGTTAGAATTACTTTTCAGGATCAGTACTGGGCTGAAAGATGCAGCACTGAGGTCTCTCCTGATAACAGGTAAGTAAATCGGAATTCGTATTTCGGCTGATTTTAGAGGAATATTATAAAGTTCCAAAACTCCACACTTAGAAGAATTTCCAAGTGAAACCAGTCAATGATATCCTATGGAAGGAAATTCAAGTTACTGGTAAAGTACGGTTAAAATTACTTTTCAGGATCAGTACTGGGCTGAAAGATGCAGCACTGAGGTCTCTCCTGATAACAGGTGAGTAAATCGGAATTCGTATTTCGGCTGATTTTAGAGGAATATTATAAAATTCCAAAACTCCACACTTAGAAGAATTTCCAAGTGAAACCAGTCAATGATATCCTATGGAAGGAAATTCAAGTTACTGGTAAGTGCGGTTAAAATTACTTTTCAGGATCAGTACTGGGCTGAAAGATGCAGCACTGAGGTCTCTCCTGATAACAGGTGAGTAAATCGGAATTCGTAGTTCGGCTGATTTTAGAGGAATATTTGTATGTTTCAAAAATCGACACTTAGAAACTTTTTCAGCAAAAGCAGACAATGATATCCTATGGAAGGAAATTCAAGTTACTGGTAAGTACGGTTAAAATTACTTTTCAGGATCAGTACTGGGCTGAAAGATGCAGCACTGAGGTCTCTCCTGATAACAGGTGAGTAAATCGAATTCGTATTTCGGCTGATTTTAGAGGAATATTATAAAGTTCCAAAACTGCACACTTTGAAGAATTTCAAAGTGAAACCAGTCAATGTTAGCCTATGGAAGGAAATTCAAGTTACTGGTAAGTACGGTTAGAATTACTTTTCAGGATCAGTACTGGGCTGAAAGATGCAGCACTGAGGTCTCTCCTGATAACAGGTGAGTAAATCGGAATTCGTATTTCGGCTGATTTTAGAGGAATATTATAAAGTTCCAAAACTCCACACTTAGAAGAATTTCCAAGTGAAACCAGTCAATGATATCCTATGGAAGGAAATTCAAGTTACTGGTAAGTACGGTTAAAATTACTTTTCAGGATCAGTACTGGGCTGAAAGATGCAGCACTGAGGTCTCTCCTGATAACAGGTGAGTAAATCGAATTCGTATTTCGGCTGATTTTAGAGGAATATTATAAAGTTCCAAAACTCCACACTTAGAAGAATTTCCAAGTGAAACCAGTCAATGATATCCTATGGAAGGAAATTCAAGTTACTGGTAAGTACGGTTAAAATTACTTTTCAGAATCAGTACTGGGCTGAAAGATGCAGCACTGAGGTCTCTCCTGATAACAGGTGAGTAAATCGGAATTCGTAGTTCGGCTGATTTTAGAGGAATATTTGTATGTTTCAAAAATCGACACTTAGAAACTTTTTCAGCAAAAAGCAGACAATGATATCCTATGGAAGGAAATTCAAGTTACTGGTAAGTACGGTTACAATTACTTTTCAGGATCAGTACTGGGCTGAAAGATGCAGCACTGAGGTCTCTCCTGATAACAGGTGAGTAAATCGGAATTCGTATTTCGGCTGATTTTAGAGGAATATTATAAAGTTCCAAAACTGCACACTTAGAAGAATTTCCAAGTGAAACCAGTCAATGTTAGCCTATGGAAGGAAATTCAAGTTACTGGTAAAGTACGGTTAGAATTACTTTTCAGGATCAGTACTGGGCTGAAAGATGCAGCACTGAGGTCTCTCCTGATAACAGGTGAGTAAATCGAATTCGTATTTCGGCTGATTTTAGAGGAATATTATAAAGTTCCAAAACTCCACACTTAGAAGAATTTCCAAGTGAAACCAGTCAATGATATCCTATGGAAGGAAATTCAAGTTACTGGTAAGTACGGGTAAAATTACTTTTCAGGATCAGTACTGGGCTGAAAGATGCAGCACTGAGGTCTCTCCTGATAACAGGTGAGTAAATCGGAATTCGTATTTCGGCTGATTTTAGAGGAATATTATAAAGTTCCAAAACTCCACACTTAGAAGAATTTCCAAGTGAAACCAGTCAATGATATCCTATGGAAGGAAATTCAAGTTACTGGTAAGTACGGTTAAAATTACTTTTCAGGATCAGTACTGGGCTGAAAGATGCAGCACTGAGGTCTCTCCTGATAACAGGTGAGTAAATCGGAATTCGTATTTCGGCTGATTTTAGAGGAATATTATAAAATTCCAAAACTCCACACTTAGAAGAATTTCCAAGTGAAACCAGTCAATGATATCCTATGGAAGGAAATTCAAGTTACTGGTAAGTACGGTTAAAATTACTTTTCAGGATCAGTACTGGGCTGAAAGATGCAGCACTGAGGTCTCTCCTGATAACAGGTGAGTAAATCGGAATTCGTAGTTCGGCTGATTTTAGAGGAATATTTGTATGTTTCAAAAATAGACACTTAGAAACTTTTTCAGCAAAAAGCAGACAATGATATCCTATGGAAGGAAATTCAAGTTACTGGTAAGTACGGTTAAAATTACTTTTCAGGATCAGTACTGGGCTGAAAGATGCAGCACTGAGGTCTCTCCTGATAACAGGTGAGTAAATCGGAATTCGTATTTCGGCTGATTTTAGAGGAATATTATAAAGTTCCAAAACTGCACACTTTGAAGAATTTCAAAGTGAAACCAGTCAATGTTAGCCTATGGAAGGAAATTCAAGTTACTGGTAAGTACGGTTAGAATTACTTTTCAGGATCAGTACTGGGCTGAAAGATGCAGCACTGAGGTCTCTCCTGATAACAGGTGAGTAAATCGGAATTCGTATTTCGGCTGATTTTAGAGGAATATTATAAAGTTCAAAACTCCACACTTAGAAGAATTTCCAAGTGAAACCAGTCAATGATATCCTATGGAAGGAAATTCAAGTTACTGGTAAGTACGGTTAAAATTACTTTTCAGGATCAGTACTGGGCTGAAAGATGCAGCACTGAGGTCTCTCCTGATAACAGGTGAGTAAATCGGAATTTGTATTTCGGCTGATTTTAGAGGAATATTATAAAGTTCCAAAACTCCACACTTAGAAGAATTTCCAAGTGAAACCAGTCAATGTTAGCCTATGGAAGGAAATTCAAGTTACTGGTAAGTACGGTTAAAATTACTTTTCAGGATCAGTACTGGGCTGAAAGATGCAGCACTGAGGTCTCTCCTGATAACAGGTGAGTAAATAGGAATTCGTAGTTCGGCTGATTTTAGAGGAATATTTGCACAATGGTGAAGGGAGGGGGCGGGGCCTGAGGTGATATCTGTGCAAACGCGCCCCGTGGCGCGTTTTAAGTTGGGGGATTAAGGCCCCTTGAATCATGAGGTCCCTGAGGTCCAACTAGCCCACCCTGTACCTCCAGTATGCGCCAGAGGCTGCGTTGCAGAGAGGTGTTCAGAGGCCATGCCCTTTTTACACCTCTCTGCAACGCAGCTCTGTGGCGCTTTAGAAGTACATGGTGGGCTAGTTGGCCCCAAGGACCCTCAGGATTAAAGGGAATTAATTCCCCATCTTAAACGCGCCACGGGGCCTGTTTGCACACATGTCACCTGAAGCCCCGCCCCTCCCTTCACCACTGTGCTAACGCACCCCGTGACGCGTTTTAAGTTGGGGGATTAAGTCCCCTTCAATTCTGAGGGTCCCTGGAGTCCAACTAGCCCACCATGTACTTCTAAAAGCACCACAGAGCTGCGTTGTAGAGAGGTGTAAAAGGGGCATGGCCTCTGTACACCTCTCTGCACGCAGCCTGAGCATACTGGAGGTTCCTGGTGGGCTAGTTGGCCCCAGAGAGCCCCAGTATTCAAGGGAATTACTTCCCTTCTTAAAACGCACCAGGAAGCGCGTTTGCAGAGTACTGCAGGGAGGGGGCGGGGCCTCCGGCACGATGCCGCTCGTTTTTTTTTTTTTAATGGGAGGGGCTGCGTGGCCCCCTTCCCTTGTCCACTTTTGGCCCTGGGGACCCCATCCCCGGGGCCTGAGCATTTTATTTATTTTTTAAATGAAAAAAAAACGGGAAGGGAGCCGCGTGGCCCCCCTTCCCTGGGCCTGTATTGGCCCGGGGACCCCATCCCCGGGGCATGCCCTTGATTTATTTATTTTTAATTTGGAGGGGGCTGTGTGGCCCCCTCCTCAGGCCATTAAGGCCCCGGGGACCCCATCCCCAGGGCCGGCCTTGCCCTTTTAATTTTTAATTTTTATTTGGGGAGGGGGCTGCGTGGCCCCTCCCTGGCCACTTATGGCCCCGGGGACCCCATCCCCGGGGCCTGGCCTCTGGTTGGGGACTGTGGGGGTCCCCAATCCCCCACAGTCCCAGCCGGCACCCCGCCTCCTGCGCGAGCCGTCATTGCTTTCCACATGGGGAGCAGCTAACATGCTGCTCCCCATGTGGAAAGCAATTGAGTTTGCATTTTGAAAGAGAGGCAGGTTTCCTGCTCTCTCTTTCAAAATGCAAACCAAGACTTGCTATGACAGGACGGGAGCCGCGAGGCTCCCGTCCTGTCATAGCAAACTACAGTGTCCCGGGGGTAGGCACCCGGGACACTGCAGGAGCCGGCCCTGGGGGTGGCGGTCCCCAGGGCCATCAAGGGCTCCAGGAGGGGGCCACGCGGCCCCCTCCCATCCAGTGCACAGCCCCGGGAGGTGGTGGTCCCTGGGGCTTTGGAGGTCCGTAACGGACCCCCATATTCAAATCTTTAGTGCCCGGGGAGGTGGCGGTCCCGGGCGTGTGGGGGCTGGAGCCCCCCACACAGGTTAAACATTTTTTTAAAAAGAAGCCTCGGGGTTGGCGGTCCCGGGGCTGCGGGAGGGCAAGAGCCCTCCCGCACCATTATTTTCTAAAGCCCCGGGCGTGGCGGTCCCCCGGGGCTTGGGGGCCTTAGAAGCCCCCACATTAAATCTAAACCCCCCACCATGCCCCTGGGACTTGGCCCACCCGGGGCAAATAAACATCGAGCGCGGGAGACTGCGCTTCGATTTTTCGGCAGGATCCGCACACCCTGAGCGCATCCTGCTGATTTGTTTTAAAAAAAAAATGCTTTTTTCTGCCCAGGGGTTCCTTGTGGGACCCCCTGAGCAGACCTAGGGGTCAGGGTGTTTCTACCCTGCCCCCTTTGTGCGTTTTACGCACTTGTTTCTTTTTTTCTCGGCGGGATTCGCGCACCTTAGCGCATCCCGCCGATTTTTAAAAAATGCTTTTTCTGCCCAGGGGTCCTTGTGGGACCCCTGAGCAGACCTAGGGGTCAGGGTGTTTCTACCCTGCCCCCTTTGCGCTTTGCGCACTTGTTTCTGTCCTCGGTTCTACCGAGGGACAAAATGGCTGCCAACACTTCCTGATTTGGAGTGTTGACAGCCAGCTAGCATGCAGCTCGTGATCGGGAGGGTGCGCGAATCCGACGCGGCCATAGATATATATGTGATTTTCATTTTGATTTTCACAGGAACTACTGAGCGGATTTACACCATTTAACAAAAGGGTTCTTTCTGAAACAAGAACTACCTCTGCCAAATTTGGTGTAATTCCGTTCAGCAGTTCGGGCTGTAGCCGTGTCTAAAGTTTCCTATGGGAAAATGAATGGGGAAAACACGTTTTGGGACCCCCCTTTTTCTCGGCCCCGCTTGACAAATCACCCTGAGACTTTCAGGGTAGGAGCGGACCGGAGCGGGCCATAAAGTTTGAAAATTTCGCGAAGATTCGTCAACCGACGCAAGAGTCATTTCAAATAGAATGTCGTGGATTTCCTATGGAAAATTGGTCCTAACTATAACTATCTACTGGCGACCGCCAGTAGATAATATATATATATATATGTATATATATATATATATATTCACTGAAAAAACCATAGGTTTCAGACACGTTATAGTTACAAATTAGCATTTAAAAAACCTTTGAAATTCACTGAAAAAAACCATAGGTTTCAGACACGTTATAGTTACAAATTAGCATTTAAAAACCTTTGAAATTCACTGAAAAAACCATAGGTTTTAGGGACAGTTATAGTTACTTGGACATTGCACTCGTACAAAACCCGTGAAATTTCCCGTTATAGTTAGTTCAGCTAACTATAACTCGCGCTCCGTAATGCACTGCTGATGACGTCACATATTACATCACTCATGACATGGTCAGTGACATCACTGATGACATCACTGATGACATCTCAAATGACATCACTGATGACATCATCCAGTGACTGTGTGTTTCTGTAAAGTTTAAATATTTTTAATATATATAGGAAAAGACGTATTGAAGAATGAGTGGGTGTGTAAGTGTCTGTATGGATGATTTAGTAGGTGCGTGACTGACTCTATAAGTGAGTGATTTAACGTATCTTACTGAATGCATGGGTTAGTGACTAAACTGGGTGAATGTCTGTATCCGTCTGTCTGTTGCTGTGTAAGTGGCTGCATGTGTTTGTGAATAGCTAAATGAGTGTCTATATGAGTTATTGAATGCTTGTCTGAGTATCTGTATGGGTGCCTGAGTGTTTGTGTGGGAGGGGTGTGTGCAACTCTGTGCATAGATGTGTGAGTGGGTGATTCACTGGGTGGATGGTTTCAAGAGTGCATCTGTGATAGACTGTATGGGTGGGTAAGTGTGTGTAAGAGTGTGTTAGTGAGTGAATGTATGTCCCAGTGGTACATGTGTGAGTAACTACATATGTGAAAGGCAGTATATATGTGTGTTGGAGTATATAAATAGCTATAAGCAAGAGTGAGTGATTGTGATAGTGGCTGTATGGATGAGTGTGTGCTTGTATCAGTGATTGTATAAGAGCGTAACAATGTGCTACTATTTGTATGAGTAAGTGAGCTGGTGTGTGTATAACTGTATAGGTGAGTAAATGGTAGTGTGTTTAATTATTTGCATGACTGACTAGGTGTGTGAGTACCTCTATGGATGAGTGGCGGTGTTTGAGTGTCTATATAGGAGTATGAGTGCATATGATAGTCCTGTACTGAGTGACCGTAAGTATGAGTGACTGTACGGGTGAGTGAGTGGATGTGTGTGTGTAGACCTAAGAATCAGTGAGTGGGTATGTAGTTATTGGTGTTGGAGTGTCTATGGTTTTGCGAATGGCAGTCTGTAATTTAGAGTGGGTGTATCAAAGGTTATATTAGGGTGTGAGGAGGTGCATCAGATTATCACGTGGATGATGTCATCAGTGATGTCATTTGAGATGTCATCAGTGATGTCATCAGTGATGTCACTGACCATGTCATGAGTGATGTAATATGTGGCGTCATCAGCAGTGCATTGCGGGGCGCGAGTTATAGTTAGCTGAACTAACTATAACGGGGAATTTCACGGGTTTTGTACGAGTGCAATGTCCAAGTAACTATAACTGTCCCTAAAACCTATGGTTTTTTCAGTGAATTTCAAAGGTTTTTAAATGCTAATTTGTAACTATAACGTGTCTGAAACCTATGGTTTTTTCAGTGAATTTCAAAGGTTTTTAAATGCTAATTTGTAACTATAACGTGTCTGAAACCTATGGTTTTTCAGTGAATTTCAAAGGTTTTTTAAATGCTAATTTCTAACTATAACGTTGCTGAAACCTACGTTTTTTAGTGAATTTCAAAGGTTTTGTAAATGACAATTTTTAAATGTATTAATTGTTATATTAATTTTTTTATACTGATTTACTACATTTTTAGAAACAATTTTTTTACATATTTTATTTTTTAAATTACATTGTAATTACATTATACATTACATTACAAAATATACTTTCTCAGAATGAATTACTTTAGTTTAAATACTTTGCAAATAGGCAATAGACTTTTAAGTACAGTAGTTACAGTTGTTGCAATGGGCAACACAATTTCAAAAACAAAGCAACATTGAGCTCAATGTGAATTTCTAGTTAAATGCAATTAGTTACTTTATGGATTACTTTTCTAACCACAGGACTGGATCCTAGATTCAGTCCTGGGACATCTCCTGTAAACAGTTGAGTAAAAGCGTTTTGGTTACAATAGTGATTTTTAAGGAATATTATTGTATTTTAAAAGTTGACACTTAGAAACTTTTCTCGTAGTTTCTCGTAGTTCGGCTGATTTTAGAGGAATATTTGCACAATAGTGAAGGAAGGGGGCGGGGCCTAAGGTGACATGTCTGCAAACACGCCCTGTGGCGCGTTTTAAGTTGGGGGATTAAGTCCCCTTGAATCCTGAGGTCCCTAGGGGCCAACTAGCCCACCAGGTACCTCCAGTATGCGCCAGGGGCTGCGTTGCAGAGAGGTGTTCAGAGGCCACGCCCCTTTTACAACACTCTGCAACGCAGCTCCGTGGCGCTTACTGGAGGTACCTGGTGGGCTAGTTGGCCCCTAGGGACCCTCAGGATTGAAAAGGAATTTATTCCCCATCTTAAAACGCGCCACGGGGCCTGTTTGCACACAGGTCACCTGAAGCCCCTCCCCTCCCTTCACCACTGTGCAAACGCGCCCGTGGAGCATTTTAAGTTGGGGATTAAGTCCCTTGAATCCTGAGGGTCCCTGGAGTCCAACTAGCCCACCATATACCTCCAAAGCGCCACAGAGCTGCGTTGCAGAGAGGTGTAAAAGGGGCGTGGCCTCTGTACACGTCTCTGCAACGCAGCCCTGGCGCATACTGGAGGTTCCTGGTGGGCTAGTTGGCCTCAGGGACCCCCAGTATTCAAGGGGAATTGGTCCCTCTCTGCAAACGCGCCAGGGGCGCGTTTGCAGAGTACTGCAGGGAGGGGCGGGGCCTCCGGCACGATGCCGGTCGTTTTTTTTTTTCTGTTTTTTTTAATGGGAGGGGGCTGCGTGGCCCCCTTCCCTGCCCACTTTTGGCCCCAGGGACCCCATCCCCCGGGGCCTGAGCATTTTATTTATTTTTTAAATTTAAAAAACGGGAAGGGGGCCGCGTGGCCCCCTTCCCTGGGCCTGTATTGGCGCCTGGGACCCCATCCCCGGGGCATGGCCTCGATTTTTTTATTTTTTATTTGGAGGGGGCTGATTGGTCCCCCTCCTCAGGCCATTTAAGGCCCCGGGGACCCCATCCCCGGGGCCGGCCTTGCACCTTTTTTCTTTTTTTTTTCTTTTTTAAATTTGGGGAGGGGCTGCGTGGCCCCCTCCCTGGCCACTTATGGCCCCGGGGACCCCATCCCCGGGGCCTGGCCTCTGGTTGGGGACTGTGGGGGTCCCCAATCCCCCACAGTCCCAGCCAGCTCCCCGCCTCCTGCGCGAGCAGAATTGCTTTTCCACATGGGGAGCAGCTAACATGCTGCTCCCCATGTGGAAAGCAATCAGCTTTGGATATTGGGCGAGAGCAGGTTTCCTGCTCTCTCTTCCAATATCCAAAGCATGTTTGCAATGACAGGACGGGAGCCGCGAGGCTCCAGTCCTGTCATTGCAAACAGCAGTGTCCCAGGGGTAGGCACCCGGGACACTGCAGGAGCCCGGCCCTGGGGGTGGCGGTCCCCAGGGGAATCACTGGCTCCAGGAGGGGCCGCGCGGCCCCCTCCCCACATTTTCAAAGCCCCGGGAGGTGGTGGTCCCTGGGGCTTCGAGAGTCCAAAATGGACCCCCATTTTTAATTTTTAGTGCCCCGGGAGGTGGCGGTCCCGAGGCATGTGGGGCTGGAGCCCCCACACAGGTTAAAAAATAATAAAATAGAAGCCCGGGGAGGTGGCGGTCCCGGGGCAGCAGGAGGGCAAAGAGCCCTCCCGCACCATTTTTTGTTAAAGCCCAGGGTGGTGGCGGTCCCCGGTGCTTGGGGGGCCCTTAGAGGCCCCCATACATAAATTTAACCCCCACCATGCCCCCGGGACTTGGCCCACCCGGGGCAAATTAACATCGAAGCGCAGGAGTCCGCGCTTCGATTTTCCTGGCAGGATCCGCGCACCCTGAGCGCATCCTGCCGATTTTCTTCTTTTTTTTAAATGCTTTTTTGCCCAGGGGTCCTTGTGGGACCCCTGAGCAGGCCTAGGGGTTAGGGTGTTTCTACCCTGCCCCCTTTGTGCGCTTTGCGCACTTAGTTTCTGCCCTCGGTTCTACCGAGGGACAAAATGGCTGCCAACACTTCCTGAATCGGAATGTTGACAGCCAGCTGACAACCAATTAGCATGCAGCTCGAGATCGGGAGGGTACGCGGACTCTACTCGGCCATAGATATATATGTGACTTTACTTGTGAATTTCTCAGGAACTACTGAACGGATTTACACCATTTAAGCCAAAGGCACCAGTCTGAACCAAGGGCGACCTCTTTGCCAAATTTGGTGTAATTCTGTTCAGCAGTTCGGGCTGTAGCTGTGACTAAAGGTTCCTATGGAAAAATGAATGGGGAAAACGCGTTTTGGGACCCCCCTTTTTTCTCGGCCCCCGCTTGACGAATCAACCCGAGACTTTCAGGGTAGGAGCGGAGCGGAGCGCCCCAACAAGTTGGAAACTTTCGCGAAGATTCGTCAACCGGCGCCAACGTTATTTCAAATAGAATGTCGCGGATTTCCTATGGATAATAGGTCCTAACTATAACTATCTACTGGCGACCGCCAGTAGATAATATATATATATATATATATATATATAACTATCACCAGTAGATAGTTATAGTGGGGGCCTAGAAAAAGGGGGGTCCCAAAACGTGTTTTCCCCATGCAATTTTCCATAGGAACCTTTAGTCGCAGCTACAGCCCGAACTGCAGAACGGAATTACACCAAATTTGGCAAAAAGGTAGCCCTTGGTTCAGAGTCATGCCTTTTCATTAAATGGTGTAAATCCGTTCAGTAGTTCCTGAGAAATTTGAAAAAGAAAACACATATATATCTGGGCGGAGCCTAACCACACATGTCATCGTGAGATCTGATTGGCTGTCAGCACTTCATCCTGGAATTGCTGGCAGCCATCTTGGGACCAATATAAATGATAGTACCCCATTGAAATGCATTGTAGTGAATCGAAGATTTTGAGGGTTACCAAAAGGAGAACTATAAAGGGTGATAACATACTTTAGTTACATTAGAATTCATTTGTTGATGGTACCATACTAATTTCAGGAATTGTGGTGTGTTCTAAGGTGATTTTACCCTGTGAAAAACCTTCTGCTGGGATATCATGAATCATGTTTGAGAGAAAACTATTTTCACATGCTTGTCCCATACAGTTTTGGAAGGTGCTCCAGAAGCTAAAATGAGAGCATATTTACATTATCTTTCTCAGTCATGTGAGAATGAAGTCTGACATTCTCAGTAAAACATGTACATCCAACAAGGGCAGAGACTGGCAGTTGATTCCTTTGTGTTCTACTGCAGCTTCCCAGAGTGTTCTAAAGAACAACTAGAGTGCTAACAGCCTTACTTATGACAAAAGTATGGCACACTTGAAGCCATCTTGATTGGAATAAACTGGTAACACTTAAAACATTTAATTTAAAAAGGAACACAATGATGGGGTTCATTTTGTCATATAAATTATGGTTAGTGCTGTAGAAAGAAAAATTAGGACATGTTTTAAGTGAGATCTCAAATATCTTCCTGTTATATTTCAACAGGAGCAGCCTGTCAGTTGATGCCTTTGTGTTCTACTGCAGCTTCCCAGAGTGTTCTAAAGAACAACTAGAGCGCTAACAGTCTTACTTATGACAAAAGTATGGCACACCTGAAGCCATCTTGATTGGAATAAACTGGTAACACTTAAAACATTTAATTTAAAAAGGAACAAAATGAGGGGTTCATTTTGCCATAGAAATTATGGTTAGTGCTGCAGAAAGAAAATTTAGGGCATGTTTTAAGTGAGATCTCAAATCCTCTTCTATTTCATTAGAAAATTCTGACATGCAGACTGAAACAATCACTTTCAATACCAGCAGTAGACTTCCAGTTAACTCCCTGGTGAGCAGTAGCTTTACTACAGTGATCTAATGAACAACTAGAGTGCTAACATTCTGAATTTATGGCAAATGTGTGACACATCTGAATGCCTTCTTGATGGAATCAAAGTAAAAACTGAAAGCATTTCCTACTGAGGAGGCTGCAGTAAATGACGAAATTAGGAAACTTCATAACAAATAAGTCTCCCAAGATGGCCACCAGAGAAAAAAAGAGCCCATATGTAGCACAAATATCACCCAGATGTAACCCACATATAGCCCAATGACAGAAGTGTGCAAAACACTTTTTATTTTTAGTTTTTCTGCAGTTTTATATAGTGCAAACTGGTCAGGTATTGGAGCGTTACCCCTTATTGCGTATTTTGCACGAAGTACATGAGATTGATATTGCGAAACATTGAACTTTACGATTCTGTAAACCTGAAGTTGCTCTGAACCGGGCTTTGTAGCACCCGTTTTTACCTACTGGTTTTAAATAATTCTCACTGTATTGTATTAGGAAAGAGGATTTACCGTTTTTATGTACACTTTTATGATCTATGTTTCTAAATCAGATCAAATAAAGTCCTACGCGGCGGAATTCCTGAGCGCTGGTCGGACGCCCAGCACCCTTTCTCCACCACTCTGCAAACGTGACTACTACTTAAAGAAGCATCTTTCTGCACCTCTGACTTAAAGGTAGTTTTAATCCCCCTGCCCTATTATGTACTAGGGCCTTACAGAGGAGATCATGCTAATCACAGGGGTACCCCAACGCATAGTGTTCCCTATTGTATGTAGGTGTTTTCACTGTATTCTAAGTGTCTTTTAGCATAGCACTGGCTCTAGGCCTAGTTACTCAGACTCAGTTACCACCAGTACCCGTCTGAAAAAGTTGTGGGCATAGGATGATTTTGGAACAAGGCCTCTTTCTGCTCCTCTGTTGGTTCTTTCTGCACATCTTTTGCTTCTTCCTGCACTTTTCTTCGTCTTTGTGGACTTCTGTTGCTTCTTTCTGCATTTCTTTTCCTTCTTTCTGTGCGTTTTTTCTTCTTTCTTCACATATCCTACCTCTGTAGGCATAGTTAGTAACTAGCATTTAAAAAGCCTTTGAAATTCACTTAAAAACCATAGGTTTCAGGCACGTTATAGTTAGAAATTAGCATTTAAAAAACCTTTGAAATTCACTGAAAAAACCATAGGTTTCAGACACGTTATAGTTAGACATTAGCATTTAAAAAACCTTTGAAATTCACTGAAAAAACCATAGGTTTTAGGGACAGTTATAGTTAGTTGGACATTTCACTCGTACAAAACCCGTGAAATTCCCCGTTATAGTTAGTTCAGCTAACTATAACTCGCGCCCCGCAATGCACTGCTGATGACGTCACATATTACATCACTCATGACATGGTCAGTGACATCACTCATGACATATATATATATATTCACTGAAAAAACCATAGGTTTCAGGCACGTTATAGTTAGAAATTAACATTTAAAAAACCTTTGAAATTCACTGAAAAAACCATAGGTTTCAGGGGCATTATAGTTAGTTGGACATTTCACTCGTACAAAACCATAGAAATTCCCCCGTTATAGTTAGTTCAGCTAACTATAACTCGCGCGCCCGCAATGCACTGCTGATGATGTCATATATTACATCACTCATGAAATGGTCAGTGACATCACTCATGACATCACTGATGACATCTCAAATGACATCACTGATGACATCATCCTTGTGATAGAGTGGCAGACCTCCTCTCACCCTGATATAACGTTTGATACACACACTCAAAAATACAAACTAACATTTTCAAAACAATGGACATACCAATACCAGTTACAACACACCTATTCAGTAATTCCAAGATCTACACACACATCCACTCATTCACCAACAGTCCCTATACAGTCACTCATACATGTACTCACTCATCATATGTACTCATACACCTATACATCTTGTTACACACCGCCGCTCATCCATAGAGTTACTCACACACATAGTCACACATGCAAACAAAGTATCAAATATTCATTTACTTGCATATACAGTTATACACACACTACCACACTTACTTCTACAGAAACTTACACATACTTACTCTCTTAAACAATTACTTATAGAAACACCTACTTATTTGTACAGGAACTCTTCCAATCTCTCACTCTCACATATACTCACTTATATACACCAATACTCACATATACTAGTTTAAAACATATGTAGTTACTCATAAAGACACTATTGAGACAGTCATTCACTCACTAACACACCCATACACATACTCATCCACCTATACAGTCCTGCACACATGCTGTCTTCAACACATACAAACAGTGAGTCACTCATTCATGCATCTATGCACTAAGTAATACCCCCACCGAACCATACAGACACTCATACTGATACTCAAAAAACCAACTAATAACCCATATAGACACTCATGTAGCTACTCACCAACCCATGCAGCCACTTATACACAAAGTGAGAGACTGATACAGATAGTTTCATATTTAAACATTACTCACTAACCCATGTATTCACTAAGATACACTTAGTCAGTTATACAATCAATTTTACAAAAAAATCATCCATTTAGACACTTATATACCCATTTATTCTTCCATCGACCTTGAGATATACATATATAAAACATATTTAATTTTCAGAAAAACACACATTCACTGGATGATGTTATCAGTGATGTCATCAGTGATGTCATTTGAGATGTCATCAGTGATATCATGAGTGATGTCACTGACCATGTCATGAGTGATGTAATATGTGACGTCATCAGCAGTGCATTGCAGGCGCGCGAGTTATAGTTAGCTGAACTAACTATAACGGGGGAATTTCTATGGTTTTGTACGAGTGAAATGTCCAACTAACTATAACGCCCCTAAAACCTATGGTTTTTTCAGTGAATTTCTAAGGTTTTTTAAATGCAAATTTCTAACTATAACGTGCCTGAAACCTATGGTTTTTTCAGTGAAATTCTAAGGTTTTTTAAATGCTAATTTCTAACTGTAACGTGCCTGAAACCTATGGTTTTTTCAGTGAATATATATATATTTATTATACTATGTATACATGTGAAAATGTCTCGGTCCCCTGTTTGCCTCAGTGGCATGGAAAAAATGGGTAGAACTGACGTCAGCACGCCGACGAGGTCCTCTTATGGCTCCGATGACGTCATACGGTGTCGCGAGCGGAGCCGTGCTCGTTGACATGGGAGAGCTAGGAAAGAATTTCCGTGGAATGCTGGTGCAGGGGATATTCACCTAAGTGTTCAGGCTAGTCCTTTGGGAGCAACTGTTTATGTTGCCACTCCAGAAACCAAAACCAGTGATCCGAGGTCAGAGGCCCTGCAGATGGCACACGAGGTGGGGTGCCCAGTCGTGTGCACCGGCAGGGCAGCGAAGTGACAAGCACCACAACCCACAAAAAAAGTTAACGAGGACACTGAATAACACAGGATCTTCTCTTTGTATCTGGCAGTAACAACGAAGTTAAAATGCCCTAGTACCAAAATGAGGAATTAGTGCTACAACAGTCTTCAAGAGGACCTGCGATGCCGCTTCTGCCTCCCGTACCCTGGAGGCGGCACATGGGTCACGCGGTACGGTCATACTGCGGTGGAACGCACACTCATTGACCTCTCATGGCACTGCTCCACACTTCAGGGAGGACGCTTTCCATTAGCTATGTTTTCTGATGACATGTCGCACCGGCCCCGTCCAACAACAGAACTCCTTTAGATCCAAATAGACTCTTCCACTCTCTCACCGGAAGTGAAACCAGGCCACGCGGAAACTTTCACAATACAACAGCCGGGAATGCACTTTTCGGTAAAAAAAACACATTCCTTCCTCCTAATTAATCAAATAAATGTCTCACTGAAGAACAGGGGCCAGCTTCGATCAGTAAACAGCCGTTACAACGACTTTTTTACTTTGCAATACCATTACAACGCATGCATTACCACGCATGCGTTGTACATCACGAAGTCATTACTACGCATTTTTTTAGAACGCATGGTCATTTACCACGCATGCCTTTACAACGAAGTTTGTTGTAAAGGTATGTATGGTAAATGACCATGCGTTCTTAAAAACATGTAGACGATCCATGTCGTTGTAAGGAAACAGAGGCTGTTTCGTTTCCTCACAACGACGTGCACCGCCCCTCAGAGATGACGTGAAGCAGGAACCAAGAGGAGAGAGGAACCATGAGGAGTGAGAGGTAAGGGCATTGGGCATGGGGTGGAGGTTTCTTTTCAAGGGTTTAGGGTAGTGCAGTGGTGTTTGGGTGGTGTAGGGTGTCGTGCTGGGGGTAGTGTTTTAGGGTTTAGGGTAGTGCAGTGGTGTTTGGGTGGTGTAGGGGGTCGTGCTGGGGGTAGTGTTTTAGGGTTTAGGATAGTGCAGTAGTGCAGGGGGTCGTGCTGGGGGTAGTGTTTTAGGGTTTAGGGTAGTGCAGTGGTGTATGGGTAGTGTAGGGGGTCGTGCTGGGGTGGGGGTTTAGGGTTTAGGGTAGTGCAGTGGTGTTTGAGTAGTGTAGGGGGTCATGCTGGTGGTAGTGTTTTAGGGTTTAGGGCAGTGCAGTGGTGTTTGTGTAGTGAAGGGGGTCATGATGTGGGTAGTGTTTTAGGGTTTAGGGTAGTGCAGTGGTGTTTGTGTAGTGTAGGGGTTGTGCTGGGGGTAGTGTTTTAGGGTTTATGTTAGTGCAGTGGTGTTTGGGTGGTGTAGGGGTAGTGCTGGGGTAGTGTTTTAGGGTTTAGGGCAGTGCAGTGGTGTTTGTGTAGTGAAGGGGGTCATGCTGTGGGTAGTGTTTTAGGGTTTAGGGTAGTGCAGTCGTGTTTGTGTAGTGTAGGGAGTCGTGTTTTAGGGTATAGGGTAGTGCAGTGGTGTTTAGGTAGTGTAGGGGGTCATGCTGGGGTTAGTGTGTTAGGGTTTAGGGTAGTGCAGTGGTGTTTGTGTAGTGTAGGGGGTCATGCTGGGGGTAGTGTTTTATGGTTTAGGGTAGTGCAGTGGTGTTTGGGTAGTGTAGGGGGTCGTGCTGGGGGTAGGTTTAGGGTAGTGCAGTGGTGTTTGGGTAGTGTAGGGAGTCGTGCTGGGGGTAGTGTTTTAGGGTTTAGGGTACTGCAGTGGTGTTTGTGTAGTGTAGGGGGTTGTGCTGGGGGTAGTGTTTTAGGTTTTATGTTAGTGCAGTGGTGTTTGGGTAGTGTAGGGGGTAGTGCTGGGGTCGTGTTTTAGGGTATAGGGTAGTGCAGTGGTGTTTGGGTAGTGTAGGGGGTCATGCTGGGGTTAGTGTTTTAGGGTTTAGGGTAGTGCAGCGGTGTTTGGGTAGTGTAGGGGATCGTGCTGGGGGTAGTGTTTTAGGGTTTAGGGTAGTGCAGTCGTGTTTGTGTAGTGTGGGAGGTCATGCTGGGGGTATATTTATGGTTTAGTGTAGTGCAGTGGAGTTTGGGTAGTGTAGGGAGTCGTGCTGGGGGTAGTGTTTTAGGGTTTAGGGTAGTGCAGTGGTGTTTGGGTAGTGTAGGGAGTCGTGCTGGTGGTAGTGTTTTAGGGTTTATGGTAGTGCAGTTATGTTTGGGTAGTGTAGGGTGTCGTGCTGGGGGTAGTGTTTTAGGGTTTAGGGTAGTGCAGTGGTGTTTGGGTAGTGGAGGGGGTAGTGTTTTAGGGTTTAGTGTAGTGCACCCAACCAGCCACAATATCCGTGGACAAAGGGGATCCTGACTCTTTGGAACGCTCCGTCAATTGAATAATTTGGGTCAAGGGCCCTACCACGTCCAAGACCTATCAATTCCTTTCTTGGGATCCCTCATATACTTGGAGAAAAAGGTACATAGTTTCTCATCAATTTCAGGCGTGTGTGCCACCTTCCCCTTCAGTGAGGGCCTGGGGCATTCTCCCCTCATCCTATTCCTGACCTCCCTTTCAAGGGGTTGATGGATTTTCCCCACCACATACTCTGCCACTTCGGCGTCAGGTGTCCACTCTGCCGACCTAGGATGGTAAATTTGGGTATGCTCGAACATGTTCGAGTGGACCCCGTCCCCAACCGGGGACTGAGAGGAGTGGGACTTTGGACGCCAGGGACGCCCCGAGTCCTTATCCTCATCGGAGGAGAAATCGTCCTCCGATACACCCTCTCCCTCTAAGGGAAACACGCCGTCGGGGTCTACAATAGTGGTGACAGTGTCGCAATTTTCTCCGGGCCCCTCCTCCTCCCGGCAGGGTGCATGTTTTAGCGTTCGCGCACTCTTGAGGAATATCTCCGTAAGTTTATCAAATCCTTCCAAGTGCTCCACGTTATGCTTAACAGCCCTTTTATTCCCCATCTGGGAGCTACTTGGACCCGCCACCACCAGATCTGGGTCACTGAACACCCCAGGGATGCTTTTCGCCAGCTTATCAACCTGATCCCTAAGAGGAGCCAGCGCCTAGAAATAGCCAGAGAGAGGGCTTGGTCCACTGCTGGAGGGAGAAGTTGGGGGCCATTCCTCCTCCACTTCCTGGTAGGAGGAGTAAAAATGGTCTTCTGGAGAAGACATGATAGCAGAGGGTGTGAGCACAGAACAAATGCCCTTAAAATCCTTAAGACAGCCCCCTCGCCGGTGCTCCAACAGCTGGGCTATCCCCGAAGCTGTTATAAGAATAGACTGAGGCGCAATACCAATTACCACCAGGTGGTGCTGGTCACTAACGTGGCCGTGTGGGGAAATCACCGCGTAGCGGTGTCAAAATTAGGCAAGGGTTGGTCGGGAATCAAGCGGACACTAAAGGAGTGACCGGATTCCCAAACGCACGTAAAGACCAACGGGAGCGCTCGACAGAGCTGCCTCGCTCGGACCAGACGCGCCTGACAGGATCTCACCGCGCGCAGAGCACACAGCGGGAGAAACTGCGAGGGGGAGAACGCGCTCGGGCAAGAGCCTGCTGCGCAGGGAATATGAAACAATACCAAGGCAATAATGCTAATAACGTGCACAAGAAACCGCTATACAAACAGCAACAACGTCAGATTAAGCCAAGAATGTAAGGAATGCACTTAACTGACGAGCAGTGAAGAAAGACGAAGCAGAAGGGACGTCTCGATATTATATACGATGGACTGTGATATGATTGGACTATAGTTGCCTTGGAGACTACCCCCCTAATGGTTCATGGGTTGTGTAGTCTTTTGTTTAACCCCTTCCGTGCTTGCGTCGGCCATTTGCCGTCGCGAGCACTACCTCCCCAGTGCTGCGAACGACCGTCGGCCGACGCAGCCCCGCCCACTCCGTGGAACGCCCGCACTGCGGCGTAATTGCCGCCACGGTAAACGGGTTAATGATTGTTGTGTTACGTTTTCTTTGAACTGCTATGCAAATAAAGTGAGGAAAGATATGCATAATCCGCGCCTCCGTCCTGCCATAGAATTCATTAAACTTTATTTTATCTGATTTAGAAACATAGATCATAAAAGTGTACATAAAAACAGTAAATCCTCTTTCCTAATACAATACAGTGAGAATTAATTAAAACCAGTAGGTAAAAACGGGTGTTACACAGCCCGGTTCAGAGCAACTTCAGGTTAACAGAATCGTAAAGTTCAATGTTTAGCAAAAGCAATCTCATGTACTTCTTGCAAAATACGCAATAAGGGGTCCAAGTAAGATGTAACGCTCCAATACCTGACCAGTTTGCACTATATAAAACTGCAGAAAAAATAAAAATAAAAAGTGTTTTGCACACTTCTGTCATTGGGCTATAAATGGGCTACATCTGGGTGATATTTGGTCTACATTTGGGCTCTTTTTTCTCTGGTGGCCATCTTGGGAGACTTATTTGTTATGAAGTTTCCTAATTTCGTCATTTACTGCAGTCTCCTCAGTAGGAAATGCTTTCAGTTTTTTACTTTGATTCCATCAAGAAGGCATTCAGATGTGTCACACATTTGCCATAAATTCAGAATGTTAGCACTCTAGTTGTTCATTAGATCACTGTAGTAAAGCTACTGCTCACCAGGGAGTTAACTGGAAGTTTACTGCTGGTATTGAAAGTGATTGTTTCAGTCTGCATGTCAAAATGTTCTAATGAAATAGAAGAGGATTTGAGATCTCACTTAAAACATGCCCTAAATTTTCTTTCTGCAGCACTAACCATAATTTCTATGGCAAAATGAACTCCCTCATTTTGTTCCTTTTTAAATTAAATGTTTTAAGTGTTACCAGTTTATTCCAATCAAGATTGCTTCAGGTGTGCCATACTTTTGTCATAAGTAAGACTGTTAGCGCTCTAGTTGTTCTTTAGAACACTCTGGGAAGCTGCAGTAGAACACAAAGGCATCAACTGACAGGCTGCTCCTGTTGAAATATAACAGGAAGATATTTGAGATCTCACTTAAAACATGTCCTAATTTTTCTTTCTACAGCACTAACCATAATTTCTATGACAAAATGAACCCCTCATTTTGTTCCTTTTAAATTAAATGTTTTAAGAGTTACCAGTTTATTCCAATCAAGATGGCTTAAGGTGTGCCATAATTTTGTCATAAGTAAGACTGTTAGCGCTCTAGTTGTTCTTTAGAACACTCTGGGAAGCTGCAGTAGAACACAAAGGCATCAACTGACAGGCTGCTCCTGTTGAAATATAACAGGAAGATATTTGAGATCACACTTGAAACATGTCCTAATTTTTCTTTCTACAGCACTAACCATAATTTCTATGACAAAATGAACCCCATCATTTTGGTCCTTTTAAATTAAATGTTTTAAGTGTTACCAGTTTATTCCAATCAAGATGGCTTCAGGTGTGCCATACTTTTGTCATAAGTAAGGCTGTTAGCACTCTAGTTGTTCTTTAGAACACTCTGGGAAGCTGCAGTAGAACACAAAGGCATCAACTGACAGGCTGCTCCTGTTGAAATATAACAGGAAGATATTTGAGATCTCACTTAAAACATGTCCTAATTTTTCTTTCTACAGCACTAACCATAATTTCTATGGCAAAATGAACCCCCTCATTTTGTTCCTTTTTAAATTAAATGTTTTAAGTGTTACCAGTTTATTCCAATCAAGATGGCTTCAGGTGTGCCATACTTTTGTCATAAGTAAGACTTTTAGCTCTCTAGTTGTTCTTTAGAACACTCTGGGAAGCTGCAGTAGAACACAAAGGCATCAACTGACAGGTTGCTCCTGTTGAAATATAACAGGAAGATATTTGAGATCACACTTGAAACATGTCCTAATTTTTCTTTCTACAGCACTAACCATAATTTCTATGACAAAATGAACCCCCTCATTTTGTTCCTTTTTAAATTAAATGTTTTAAGAATTACCAGTTGATTCCAATCAAGATGGCTTAAGGTGTGCCATAATTTTGTCATAAGTAAGACTGTTAGCGCTCTAGTTGTTCTTTAGAACACTCTGGGAAGCTGCAGTAGAACACAAAGGCATCAACTGACAGGCTGCTCCTGTTGAAATATAACAGGAAGATATTTGAGATCACACTTGAAACATGTCCTAATTTTTCTTTCTACAGCACTAACCATAATTTCTATGACAAAATGAACCCCATCATTTTGGTCCTTTTAAATTAAATGTTTTAAGTGTTACCAGTTTATTCCAATCAAGATGGCTTCAGGTGTGCCATACTTTTGTCATAAGTAAGGCTGTTAGCACTCTAGGTGTTCTTTAGAACACTCTGGGAAGCTGCAGTAGAACACAAAGGCATCAACTGACAGGCTGCTCCTGTTGAAATATAACAGGAAGATATTTGAGATCTCACTTAAAACATGTCCTAATTTTTCTTTCTACAGCACTAACCATAATTTCTACGACAAAATGAACCCCCTCATTTTGTTCCTTTTTAAATTAAATGTTTTAAGAGTTACCAGTTTATTCCAATCAAGATGGCTTCAGGTGTGCCATAAGTTTGTCATAAGTAAGACTGTTAGCACTCTAGTTGTTCTTTAGAACACTCTGGGAAGCTGCAGTAGAACACAAAGGCATCAACTAACAGGCTGCTCCTGTTGAAATATAACAGGAAGATATTTGAGATCGGACTTGAAACATGTCCTAATTTTTCTTTCTACAGCACTAACCATAATTTCTATGACAAAATGAACCCCATCATTTTGTTCCTTTTAAATTAAATGTTTTAAGTGTTACCAGTTTATTCCAATCAAGATGGCTTCAGGTGTGCCATACTTTTGTCATAAGTAAGGCTGTTAGCACTCTAGTTGTTCTTTAGAACACTCTGGGAAGCTGCAGTAGAACACAAAGGAATCAACTGACAGTCTCTGCCCTTGTTGGATGTACATGTTTTACTGAGAATGTCAGACTTCATTCTCACATGACTGAGAAAGATAATGTGAATTTACAGACAATATGCACTCATTTTAGCTTCTGGGGCACCTTCCAAAACTGTATGGGACAAGCATGTGAAAATAGTTTTCTCTCAAACATGATTCATGATATCCCAGCAGAAGGTTTTTCACAGGGTAAAATCACCTTAGAACACACCACAATTCCTGAAATTAGTATGGTACCATCAACAAATGAATTCTAATGTAACTAAAGTCTGTTATCACCCTTTATAGTTCTCCTTTTGGTAACCCTCAAATCTCGATTCACTACAATGCATTTCAATGGGGTACTATCATTTATATTGGTCCCAAGATGGCTGCCAGCAATTCCAGGATGAAGTGCTGACAGCCAATCAGATCTCACGATGACATGTGTGGTTAGGCTAAGCCCAGATATATATGTGTTTTCTTTTTCAAATTTCTCAGGAACTACTGAACGGATTTACACCATTTTAGCAAAAGGCATGACTCTGAACCAAGGGCTACCTTTTTGCCAAATTTGGTGTAATTCCGTTCAGCAGTTCAGGCTGTAGCTGCGATGAAAGGTTCCTATGGAAAATTGCATGGGGAAAACACGTTTTGGGACCCCCCTTTTTTCTAGGCCCCCGAGACTTTCAGGATAGGAGCGGACCAGAGCGGGCCACGAGTTTTGAAAATTTCGCGAAGATTCGTCAACCGGCGCCAAAGTTATTTCAAATAGAATGTTGCGGATTTCCTATGGAAAATAGGTCCTAACTATAACTATCTTCTGGCGACCGCCAGTAGATAATATATATATATATATATATATATATATATGCCAAGGTGTATTGACGAATGAGTGGGTGTATAAGTGTCTGAATGTATGATTTAGTAGGTGCATGACTGATTGTATAACTGACTGATTAAGCGTATCTTATTGAATGCATGGGTTAGTGAGTAAACTGTGTAAATGTCTGTATCAGTCTGTCAGTTGGTGTATAAGCGGCTGCATGGGTTGATGAGTAGCTACATGACTGTCTATATGGGTTATTGATTGTTGTCTGAGTATCTGTATGGGTGCCTGAGTGTCTGTGTGAGTGGGTGGGTGACTCTGTGCATAGATGTGTGAGTGGGTAATTCACTGGGTGTATGGGTTCAAGAGTGCATCTTTGAAGGTCTGCATCAGTGGGTGAGTGTGTGTATGGGTGTGTTGGTCAGTGAATGGATGTCTCAGTGGTATATGTGTGAGTAACTACATATGTGAAAGGCAGTATATGTGAGTGTTGGAGTATATAAATGACTATACATGAGAGTGAGTGATTGTGAGAGTGGCTGTATGGATGAGTGTGTGCTTGTATCAGTGATTGTAAAAGAGAGTAAGTATGTGTTAGTATTTGTATAAATAAGTGAGGTGGTCTGTGTATAACTGTATAGGTGAGTAAATGGGTGTGATTGATTCTTTGCATGACTGAGGAGGTGGGTAAGTCTATGGATGAGTGGCGGTGTGTGAGTGTAAATATAGGTGTATGAGTGCATATGATAGTGCTGTATTGATCAGTGACTGCATGTATGAGTTACTGTATGGGTGAATGAGTGGATGTGTGTGTGTAGACCTAGGAATCACTGAGTGGGTATGTACTAACTGCTATTGGTCTGTCTATGGTTTCGATATTGGTAGTCTGTATTTTAGAGTGGGTGTATAAAAGGTTTTATTAGGGTGTGAGGAGGTGCATCAGATTATCACATGGATGATGTCATCAGTGATGTCATCAGTGATGTCATTTGAGATGTCATCAGTGATGTCATCAGTGATGTCACTGACCATGTCATGAGTGATGTAATATGTGATGTCATCAGCAGTGCATTGCGGGGGCGTGAGTTATAGTTAGCTCTACTAACTATTACAGCCGAATTTCTCTGGTTTTGTACGAGTGAAGTGTCCAACTAACTATAACGTCCCTGAAACCTGTGTTTTTTTCAGAGAATTTCTAAGGTTTCTTAAATGCTAATTTGTAACTATAACGTCCCTGAAACCTGTGGGTTTTTCAGTGAATTTCTAAGGTTTTTACATGCTAATTTCTAACTATAACATCCCTGAAACCTATGGTTTTTTCAGTGAATTTCAAAGGTTTTTAAATGCTAATTTCTAACTATAACGTCCCTAAAACCTATGGTTTTTTCAGTGAATTTCTAAGGTTTTTTAAATGCTAATTTCTAACTATAACGTCCCTATTAAGTCCCCTTGAATCCTGAAGGTCCCTGGGGGCCAACTAGCCCACCAGGTACCTCCAGTAAGCGCCACAGAGCCGCGTTGCAGAGAGGTGTTCCGAGGCCACGCCCCTTTTTACACCACGCTGCAAACGCAGCTTCTGGTGCACTGCTGCTCGGAAGATGAAGTCCACTTGTGTCCTGAGGTCCTCAGGACACAAGAGGACCTCATCGCCCCACCAGCAGTGCACCAGAAGCCGCGTTTGCAGAGTGGTGTAAAAAGGGGCGTGGCCTCAGAACACCTCTCTGCAACGCAGCTCTGTGGCGCTTACTGGAGGTACCTGGTGGGCTAGTTGTTATAATTATTTTATGCCCCGGGGAGGTGGCAGTCCCCGGGGTTTGGGGGGCCAGTGAAGCCCCCCACATTTTAAATTTGAAAGCCCCGGAGAGGTGGCGGTCCCCGGGGCAGCGTGGTGGGGTTGGGACCCCCCCACGCATTTATTAACAAAGCCCCGGGGAGGTGGGGGTCCCTGGGGCTGCGGGGGGGGCGCGTGTCCCCCACATATAATTTGCATAGCCCCGGGGAGGTGGCGGTCCCCGGGGCTGCAGAGGCCCCCGCTGGCCCCGCTATTTAATTTTGGCATTGCCCCGGGACCTGGCTCACCCAGGGGCTCTTTAAAATGAAGTGTAGGAGCCCGCGCTTCATTTTTTTACATTTTCTCGGCAGGGTGGGGTGTGTGTGACTGCGCATAGATGTGTGAGTGGGTGATTCACTGGGTGCATGGTTTCAAGAGTGCATCTGTGATGGACTGTATGGGTGGGTGAGTGTGTGTATGGGTGTGTTAGTGAGTGAATGTATATCTCAGTGGTACATGTGTGAGTAACTACATATGTGAAAGGCAGTATATATGTGTGTTGGAGTATATAAATGGGTATAAGTGAGAGTGTGTGATTGTGAGAGTGGCTGTATGGATGAGTGTGTACTAGTATCAGTGATTGTATAAGAGCATAAGAATGTGCTAGTATTTATATGAGTAATTGAGCTGGTGTGTGTATAACTGTACATCTGAGTAAATGGGAGTGTGATTAATTATTTGCATGACTGACTAGGTGTGTGAGTACCTCTATGGATGAGTGGCGGTGTGTGAGTGTCTATATAGGTGTATGAGTGCATATGATAGTCCTGTACTGAGTGACCGTAAGTATGAGTGACTGTACGGGTGAGTGAGTGGATGTGTGTGTAGACCTAAGAATCAGTGAGTGGGTATGTAGTTATTGGTGTTGGAGTGTCTATGGTTTTGACAATGGCAGTCTGTAATTTACAGTGGGTGTATCAAAAGTGATATTAGGGTGTGAGAAGATGCATCAAATTATCACGTGGGTGATGTCATCAGTGATGTCATTTGAGATGTCATCAGTGATGTCATCAGTGATGTCACTGACCATGTCATGAGTGATGTAATATGTGACGTCATCAGCAGTGCATTGCGGGGGCGCGAGTTATAGTTAGCTGAACTAACTATAATGGGGGAATTTCACGGGTTTTGTACGAGTGAAATGTCCAACTAACTATAACTGTCCGTAAAACCTATGGTTTTTTCAGTGAATTTCAAAGGTTTTTTAAATGCTAATTTCTAACTATAACGTGTCTGAAACCTATGGTTTTTTCAGTGAATTTCAAAGGTTTTTTAAATGCTAGTTTCTAACTATGCCTACAGAGGTAGGACATGTGAAGAAAGAAGAAAAAACGCACAGAAAGAAGCAAAAGAAATGCAGAAAGAAGCAACAGAACTCCACAAAGATGAAGAAAAGTGCAGGAAGAAGCAAAAGATGTGCAGAAAGAACCAACAGAGGAGCAGAAAGAGGCCTTGTTCCAAAATCATCCTGTGCCCACAACTTTTTCCGACGTGTACTGGTGGTAACTGACTCTGACTAACCAGAGCCAGTGCTATGCTGAAAGACACTTAGAATACAGTGAAAACACCTACATACACAAGGGAACACTATGCGTTGGGGTACCCCTGTGATTAGCATGACCTCCTCTGTAAGTCCCTAGTACATAATAGGGCAGGGGGATTAAAACTACCTCTTAAAACGCGCTACAGGGCGCGTTTGCACAGTGGTGAAGGGAGGGGGGGCCTGAGTTGACATGTGTGCAAACGCGCCCCGTGGCGCGTTTTAAGTTGCAGGATTAAGTCCCCTTGAATCCTCAGTGTCCCTGGGGCCCAACTAGCCCCCCAGGTACCGACAGTTAGGACCACAGAACTGAGTTGCAGCTTTTTTCACCTCTCTACAACGCAACTCTGTTGTGCTTACTGAAGGTACCTGGTGGGCTAGTTGGACTCCAGGGACCCTCAGGATTGAAGGGGACTCAATCCCCCAACTTAAAACGCGTCACAGGGCCTGTTTGCACACATGTCACCTCAAGCCCCGCCCCTCCCTTCACCACTGTGCAAACGCGCCACGTGGCGCGTTTTGAGTTGAGGGAATAAGTCCCTTGAATCATGAGGGTCCCTGGGGTCCAACTAGCCCACCCTGTACCTCCAGTATGCGCCAGGGGCTGCGTTGCAGAGAGGTGTACAGAGGCCACGCCCCTTTTACACCTCTCTGCAACGCAGCTCTGTGGCGCTTTCTGGACGTACCTGGTGGGCTAGTTGGCCCCAGGGACCCTCAGGATTGAAGGGATTTAATTCCCCATCTTAAAACGCGCCACGGGGGCCTGTTTGCACACATGTCACCTGAAGCCTCGCCCCTCCCTTCACCACTGTGCAAACGCGCCCGTGGCGTGTTTTAAGTTGGGGATTAAGTCCCCTTGAATCCTGAGGGTCCCTGGAGTCCAACGAGCCCACCATGTACCTTCCAAAAGCGCCACAGAGCTGCGTTGCAGAGAGGTGTAAAAGGGGCGTGGCCTCTGTACACCTCTCTGCAACGCAGCCCCTGGCGCATACTGGAGGTTCCTGGTGGGCTAGTTGGCCCCCAGGGACCCCCAGAATTCAAGGGGAATTCGTTCCCCATCTGCAAACGCGCCAGGGGGCGTGTTTGCAGAGTGCTGCAAGGAGGGGGCATGGCCTCCGGCGCGATGCTGTTTTTTTTTGTTTTAAGAAGGGGGGCTGTGTGGCCCCCCTTCTTTTTCAAATTTATTGGCCCTGGGGACCCCATCCCCCAGGGCCTGCCCCCTAATTTAAAAAAATGGGCAATGGGCATGACCTTCTTTTTTTTTTTTTTAAATAACTTATGGAGGGGGGCTGCATTGCCCCCTCCTCAGGCCACTTATGGCCCCGGGGACCCCATCCCCGGGGCTGGCCCTTCCATTGGGGACCGTGGGGGTCCCCAATCCCCCACGGTCCCACCGGCTCCCCGCGTCCTCGGGAGCCGGCATTGCTTTTCCACATGGGGAGCTGCTAAGATGCAGCTCCCCGTGTGAAAAGCATTTGTCTTTGATTTTGGAAGAGAGAGCAGGTTTCCTGCTCTCTCTTCCAAAAACCAAAGCAGTTTGCTATGGCAGGGCAGGAGCCGCGAGGCTCCCGCCCTGCCATAGGAAACTACAGTGTCCTGGGGGTGGCACCCTGGGACACTGCAGGAGCCGGCCCTGGGGGGTGGCGGTCCCCAGGACCATCACTGGCTCCAGGAGGGGGCCGCGCAGCCCCCCTCCCACCATCTTGAAAGCCCCGGGGAGGTGGTGGTCCCCGGGGCTCTGGGGGTCCGTAACGGACCCCCATATTTAAATCTTTAGTGCCCCAGGGATGTGGCGGTCCCCAGGGCATGTGGGGGGGCTGGAGCTCCCCCACACAGGTACTTTGAATTTAAAAAAAAGAAGCCCCGGGGGGTTGCGGTCCCCGGGGCTGCGGGAGGGCCGAGAGCCCTGCCGCACCATTTTTTTTTAAAGCCCGGGGGGGTGGTGGTCCCCGGGGCTTGGGGGGCCTTAGAGGCCCCCCCATACATTAATTTCATAAACCCCCGCATGCCCCCGGGATTTGGCCCACCCGGGGGCCAATTAACAATGACGCGCGGGAGACCGCGCTTTGTTTATTTTTTTACGGCGGGATCCGCGCACCCTAAGTGCATCCCACCGATTTAAAAAAAATATATATTGGGCCCTGAGCAGGCCTAGGGGGTCAGGGTGTTTCTACCCTGCCCCCTTTTTGCGTTTTTCGCGATTGTTTCTCTAATTTCTTGTGCCTCGGTTCTACTGAGGCACAAGATGGCTGCCAACACTTCCTGGTTTGGAGTGTTGACAGCCAATTACCATACAGCTCGTGATCGGGAGGGTACGCGGACCCTACGCGGCCATAGATATATAAGTGATTTTATTTTTGATTTTCTCAGGAACTACTGAACGGATTTACACCATTTAAGCAAAAGGCATGACTCTGAACCAAGGGCTACCTTTTTGCCAAATTTTGTGTAATTCCGTTCAGCAGTTCGGGCTGTAGCTGCGATGAAAGGTTCCTATGGAAAATTGCTTGGGGAAAACATGTTTTGGGACCCCCCTTTTTTCTCGGCCCCCGCTTGATGAATCACCCCGAAACTTCCAGGATAGGAGCGGACTGTAGTGGGCCATAAGTTTTGAGAATTTCGCGAAGATTCGTCAACCGGCGCCAAAGTTATTTCAAATAGAATGTTGCAGATTTCCTATGGAAAATAGGTCCTACCTATAACTATCTACTGGCGACCGCCAGTAGATAATATATATATATTACCTACTGGCGGTCGCCAGTAGGTAGTATAGTTAGGACCTCGTTTCCATAGGAAAACCATTTTTGATTTGCTAATATCTTTGGCGTCGTTTAATGAATCTTTGTGAAATTCTCCAAAAAAGGTCTATCCAGTTCAGCTCCTATCCTGAAAGTTTGGGGGTGATTCGATCAAGCGAGGCGGAGAAAAAGGAGGGTCCCAAAAAGTGTTTTTCATGTGTTAATTTCCATAGGAAATTTTGAGACAGGCGACAGCCCGAACTGCTGAACGGAATTACACCAAGTTTGGCAGAAAGGTAGCTCTTGGTTCAGAAAGCTACCTTTTTTAAAATGGTGTAAATCCGTTCAGTAGTTGCTGAGAAATTCTAAAAATAAGAGTAAAAAAATAAATTTCCCATAGGAAACTTTAGGCAAGGCTACAGCCCGAACTGCTGAACGGAATTACACCAAATTTGGCAAAAAGGTAGTGCTTGGTTCAGAAAGCGACTTTTTTTTAAATGGTGTAAATCCGATCACTAGTTTTTGAGATATTAAAGAAAAAATTATATATATATATGTGGGCGGAGCATAATCCCCGAGCACGAGCTTGGCTCTGATTGGCTGCCAACACTTCAAACCAGGAAGTGTTGGCAGCCATCTTGTGCTCGAACCAAGGGAGAAAGAGAAGGTGAGAGACAGATAAAAAAACAAGAAAAGGGGGCAGGGTAAAAACACCCTGACCCCCCAGGCCCAAAAAAAGCATTTTTTGTTTTTAAAAACAGGAACATTCGCGCTGGGTGCGCAAATCCGGATGAGAATATAAAAAAAACCTTAAGCCCCCGGGTGGGCCTGGTCCCTTGGGCACTGAAAATAATGTGTGGGGGGGCCCAATCCCTCCCGCTGCCCCAGGGACAGCCACCTCCCGGGGCTTTTGAATTAAATAAATCAACCTGTGTGGGGGGTCTCAAGCCCCCCCAAACGCCCCTGGGACCGCCACCTCCCCGGGGCACTAATATGCAAATGTGGAGGTCCGTTACGGACCCCCGAGCCCCGGGGACCACCACCTCCCTGGGGCTGTGCACTAGGTGGGAGGGGGGCCGTGCGGCCCCCCTCCTGGAGCCCTTGATAGCCCTGGGGACCGCCACCCCCCAGGGCGGCTCCTGCAGTATCCCGGGGTGCCCACCCCGGGACAGTGCTGTTTGCTATAGCAGGACGGGAGCCGTGCGGCTCCTGCCCTGTCATAGCAAACTGTGGTTTGGATTTTGTAAGCGAGGCTCGCTTACAAAATCCAAACCACATTGCTTTTCCACAAGGGGAGCTGCATGTCAGCAGCTCCCTGTGTGGAAAAGCAATGCTGGCTCCTGGAGGAGGCGGGGAGCCGGCGGGACCGTGGGGGAACTGGGGCTCCCCCCACGGTCCCCAATGAAGAGGCCAGGCCCCGGGGGATGGGGTCCCCGGGGCCATGAGTGGCCTAGGAGGGGGCCACGCAGCCCACTCCATGAATGAAATAAAAAACATTTTTTTTTTTAAACGAGGCACAGCCCCGGGGGATGGGGTCCTCGGAGCCACTTGAGGCCAAAGGAGGGGGGCTACGCAGCCCCCTCCTTTAAAATGATTTAATAAAAAAAATTAAAATGTGGCGACGCCCCGGGGGATGGGGTCCCCGGGGCCAAAATTGGCCTCGGGAAGGAAGCCGCGCGGCCCCTTCCCATTAAAAAAAAAAGCAGGCCCTGGGGGATGGGGTCCCCAGGGCCCCAAATAATTTAAAAGGAGGGGGGCCACACATCCCCCCTTGATAAAAAAAATTTAACAAAATGCTGGCATCGCGGAGGAGGCCACGCCCCCTAACTGCAGCCCTCAGCAAACACACCCCCTGGCGCGTTGTAGGTGGGGGAATTAATTTCCCTTGAATACTGAGGTTCCCTAGGGGCCAACTAGCCCACCAGGTACCTCCAGTATGCGCCAGGGAGCTGCGTTGCAGAGAGGTGTTCAGAGGCCACACCCCTTTTTACACCTCTCTGCAACGCAGCTCTGTGGCACTTACTGGAGGTACCTGGTGGGCTAGTTGGCCCCGTTATAGTTAGTTGGACGTTTCACTCGTACAAAACCATAGAAATTCCCCCGTTATAGTTAGTTCAGCAAACTATAACTCTCGCCCCCGCAATGCACTGCTGATGACGTCAAATATTACATCATTCATGACATGGTCAGTGACATCACTGATGACATCACTGATGACATCTCAAATGACATCACTGATGACATCACTGATCACATCATCCACGTGAAAATCTGATGCACCTCTTCACACTCTAACATAATCTTTGATACACCCACTGTAAAATACAGACTACCATTTTCGAAACCAACGACACACCAATACCAGTTACTAAATACGCACTCACTAATTCCTAGGTCTACACACACATCCACTCATTCACCCATACAATCACTCATACATACAGTCTCTCATCAATACAACACTATCATATGCACTCATACACCTATACAGACACTCACACACTGCCACTCATCCATGGAGTTACTCACACACCTAGTCAGTCATGCAAAGAATCAATCACACTCCCATTTCCTCACCTTTACAGTTATACACACACCACCTCACTTATTCAAACATATACTAACACATACTTACTCTCTTATACAATCACTGATACAAATACACACTCATCCATACAGCTACTCTCACAGTCACTGACTCTCACGTATAGTCATTTATATACTCCAAGTCTCACATACACTGCCTTTTACATATGTAGTTACTTGGACATGTACCACTGACACATCCATTCTCTCACCAACACACCCATACACACACTGACCCGCCCATACAGCTGTTTCCGTGCCACCAAGAAGTCGGCACTCAAAGAACGACTGGACAACAACGCCCATGACAGCAAGGAACTTTTCAGCATCGTCAAAGAGTTCTCCAACCCCAGCGCCGGAAACAACGACATCACCCCTCGCAAGACCTCTGCAACTCACTCTCCGCGTTCTTCCACCGCAAGATCACCGACATACACAACAGCTTCGACGCACAAACAACGCACCCTACCGCCGAACCAATGCCCGCCACCACCACCCTCTGCAACTGGACCCCGATCAACACCGAAGACACCACCCGCACGATGAACTCCATCCACTCCGGATCACCAACCGACCCCTGCCCACACCACGTCTTCAACAAAGCCGACGCCACCATCGCACCCCATCTCCGGGACATCATCAACTCCTCCTTCCACACCGCCACCTTCCCGGAGAGCTGGAAGCACGCCGAGCTTACCGCCCTCCTGAAGAAACCAACGGCGGACCCCACCGACCTCAAGAACTACCGCCCCATCTCGCTCCTTCCGTTTCCGGCCAAAGTCATCGAGAAGACCGTCAACAGACAGCTTGCCGCCTTCCTCGAGACGAATGGATCCCTCGACCCCTCGCAGTCCGGGTTTCGGGCCAACCACAGCACCGAGACCGCCCTTATCGCAGCCACCGACGACATCAGAACCCTAACCGACAACGGGGAAACAGCTGCCCTCATCCTCCTGGACCTCTCCGCGGCGTTCGACACCGTCTGCCACCGCACCCTAGTGAAGCGCCTCAGCAACATCGGAATCCGAGAGAAAGCACTGGAATGGATCATCTCGTTCCTCGCCGGAAGAACCCAGAGAGTCCGCCTCTCCCGTTCAGATCCGAAGCCACCGAAGTCATCTGCGGCCTTCCACAAGGATCCTCACTCAGCCCGACCCTCTTCAACGTCTACATGAGCCCCCTCGCAGCCATCGCACGCCGACACAACCTCAACATCATCTCCTACGCCGACGACACCCAGCTGATCCTCTCCCTCACCAACGACCCCACCACCGCCAGAGCCAACCTGCACGACGGGATGAGAGACGTCGCCGACTGGATGAGGAACAGCCGCCTTAAACTGAACTCAGACAAGACGGAAGTCCTCATCCTGGGCTCATCACCCTCCGCCTGGGACGACTCCTGGTGGCCCCCGGCCCTGGGCACCGCACCCAAGCCAACGGACCACGCACGCAACCTGGGCTTCATCCTGGACTCCTCCCTATCGATGACCAGACAAGTCAACGCCGTCTCATCTTCATGCTTCAACACCCTGCGCATGCTCCGCAAGATCTTCAGATGGATCCCCACTGAAACCAGGAAGACCGTCACCCAGGCACTCGTCACCAGCCGACTGGACTATGGGAACACCCTCTACGCCGGAACCACAGCCAAACTTCAAAAGAGACTCCAGCGCATCCAGAACTCCTCCGCACGACTCATCCTGGACATCCCCCGACACAGCCACATCACCGTACACCTGAAAGACCTGCACTGGCTCCCCGTCAGCAAGAGAATCACGTTCAGACTCCTCACCCACGCACACAAGGCCCTCCACGACCTGGGCCCAAAGTACCTCAACGACCGCATGTCCTTCTACACGCCCACACGCCAGCTACGATCAACCAGCCACGCCCTCGCCACCGTACCACGCATCCGCAGAACCACCGCCGGAGGAAGATCCTTCTCCTACCTGGCGGCCAAGACCTGGAACTCCCTCCCCACTCACCTTCGGCGAACCCAGGACCATCTCGCCTTCAGGAAGCAGCTCAAGACCTGGCTGTTCGAGCAGTAACTTACCCCCTCCCCCAGCGCCTTGAGACCCTCCCGGGTGAGTAGCGCGCTCTATAAATGCCGTGATTGATTGATTGATTGATTTCCACATGCACTCTTGAACCCATACACCCAGTGAATCAACCACTCACACATCTATGCACAGAGTCACACACCTCCCGCCCACCCACACACACACTCAGTCTCCCATACAAATACTCAGGCAGCCAATCAATAACCCATATAGACACTCATGTAGCTACTCACCAACCCATGAAGCCGCTTACACACCAACAGGCAGACTGATACACACATTCAGACAGTTTAGTCACTAACCCATGCATTCAGTTAGACACATTTAATCACTCACTTATACAGTCAGTCACGTACATACTAAATCCTCCATCCAGACACTTATACACCCACTCATTCTTCAATACACCTTGGCACATATATAAAACATATTTAAACTTTAGAGAAACACACAGTCACTGGATGATGTCATCAGTGATGTCATCAGTGATGTCATTTGAGATGTCATCAGTGATGTCATCAGTGATGTCACTGACCATGTCATGAATGATGTAATATGTGACGTCATCAGCAGTGCATTGCGGGGGCGCGAGTTATAGTTTGCTGAACTAACTATAACGGGGGAATTTCTATGGTTTTGTACGAGTGAAACGTCCAACTAACTATAACGTCCCTGAAACCTATGGTTTTTTCAGTGAATATATATATATAGTATAGATATATACATATATAGATATACCTTTAAATATATTTATATGGTTACAGGGACATCAATGATGACATCTCAAAATGACAAGTTTTGGTGTGATAAACATATATACTAAAGTACCACAAACGCTAAATTATTATACATTGAGTACTACTAATGAGTAATTCCTTTTATTAACATAGTTTATGTGAGTTACTGTGTGACTGTGTGTATCCATGTGTGAATAGGTGTCTGAGTGACTGTACAGGTGTGTGAGTGGGTGTGTGAGTGACTGTATGGGTGTATAAGTGGATGTCTGAGTAGCTGTGTGGTTGACTTAGTTTCTGTGTGAGTGGCTGCGTTGGTGAATGAGTGGTTGTGTCAGTAGCTGTATGGGTGAGTGGGTGAATTAGTGACTGTGTGAGTGGCTATATGGGTGGATGAGTGGGTGTGTCAGTGACTGCATGGATGAGTGAGTGGGTGTCTGAAAGGCTGTATGAGTGAGTGACTGGATGTGTATGTGGCTGATGGGTGATTGAGTGGCTGTTTCAGTGAGTGTTTGGTTAAGTGAGTTTGTGTGTGAGTGGCTGTATGGAAGAGTGAATATCTATGGGATTGGCTGTATAGGTAAGTGAGTGGCAGTGCGAGTGGTTGTATGGATGTGTGAATGGGTATGTGAGTGGTTGTGTAGGTGTGTGAGTGAGTGTGTGAGTGGTTGCATGGGTGAGTGAGTGGCTCTGTTGAGAGGCTGTATGTGTGAGAGTATGGGTGTGTGATTGGCTGTATAGGTGAATAACAGGGTGTGTCAGTACCTATACGGGTGAGTGTGTGGCTGTGTGGCTCTTTGGGTAAGTGACTGGTTGTATGATCAGGCTCTATGAGTGATTGGGTGTGTGAGTGGCTCTATGAATAAGTGAGTAGTTGTGTAATTACTTGTATGGGTCTGTGAATGGGTATGTGAGTGGTTGTGTGGGTATCTGAGTGTCTGCATGGGTGAATAAGTGGGTGTGTGAGAAGCTGTATGGGTGAGTAAGTGGCTGGTTAAGTGCCTGTATTGTTGAGTCAGTGGGTGTGTGAGTGGCTGTATGGGTGGGGGAGTGGCTGTATGGGTGGGGAGTATGTATGTGAGAGGCTGTATCAGTGACTGAGTGGCTGTGTTAGTGGCTCTAGGGGTACGCGAGTGGCTTTATGGGTGACTGAGTGGCTGTGTGAATGGCTCTATGGGTATGTATAGGTGAGTGCTTGCATGGATGTGTGAACAGGTATGTAAGTGGTTTTGTGGATGAATGAATGGATGTGTGAGTGACTGTATGGGTGAGTGAGTAGCTCTGTTAGCAGCTGTATGGGTGAGTGAGTGGTTATGAGTGGCTGTATGAGTGAGTGAGTGGGTTTGTGTGAGTAGTTGTATCGGTTTGTGAATGTGTATGTGAGTGGTTGTGTGGATTTGTGAGTGGGTGTAAGAGAGGTTGTATGGGGTGTGAGTGGGTGTGTGAGTGGTTTAATGGATGATGTCATCAATGATGTCACTGATCATGTCATGAGTGATGTAATATTTGAGGTCATATGGAGTGCATTGTGGGGCATAAGCTATAGTTAGCTCAGGTAACTATGACTGCTGAATTTCAATGGTTTTGTACAAGTGAAATCTGAGCCCAACTTAAACATCCCTGTAACCTTTGTTTTTCAGTGAATTTCAAATGTTTTTAATTCTATTTCCTAACTATAATGTCCCTGTAACCTTTGTTTTTTTCCAGTGAATTTCTAGTTTTTTTGTTATTTCCTAACGATGACATCCCTGTAATCTTTGTTTTTTTTAGTGAATTTCGTAGAGTTTTTAAATTTTATTTCCTAACTGTAACCTGTAACCTTTGGGAGTAGGTATGTGAGTGACTGTATAGGGCAGTGAGTGGGTGTGTGAGTGGCTGTATGGGTTTGTGAGTGAATGTGTTAGTGGTTTTGTGGATGTGTAAGTGGTGTGTAATTGGCTGTATGGGTCGGTGAGTGGGTGTGTGACTGGCTGTATGAGTCTGTGAGTGGGTGTGTGAGTGATTTTTGGGTGCGTGAGTGGATGTGTGAGTGATTGTATGGGTCGGTGAGTGTGTGTGTGATGGCTGTATGGGTCTGATAGTGGGTGAGTGAGTGTTTGTATGGGTCTGTCAGTAGGCTTGTGAGTGTCTGAATGGGTGTATGAGTAGGTGTGTGAGTAGTTTTTGAGGGTGTGTGAGTAGGTGGGTAAGAGGCTGTATGGGTCTGCCAGTGGGTGTGTGATTGGCTGCATGGGTCTGTAAGTAGGTGTGTAAATGGCTGAATGGATCTGTAAGTGGGTGTGTGAGTGGCTGTATAGGTGCATGAGTAGTATCTGCCATGATATTTTAACAAAGAATCCAAAATTAAAAATCTTTAAAGTTGAAGTGATTAATTGTTGTACAACAAGTAAATGAAAGGGTAGAAGTCGGGGAGGTGGATTGCTACCAGCGAGGCCTGGGAGCAGAGGGAACAGGTCAACTAATTCCTACATAAGGGCAGAAAACAGAGGCAATCAACAACACCGCCCCTGCAGGGACCCTACTGTGTGAGACCAACCTGAGGGCTGGTCCAAGTCCCCTACATACTGTGCACTCATGGTTACTCCTCACTGGTGCATGTTCCATGCTATATAATGCCTCATAAACCCTTGTGCACCAGAGACCAGAAACCGTCAGTGTACAAGAGGTGAAAAATTCACTGAAGTGCCTGAAATAATTGTTCAAATTGTCTCTTGTCAAGGACAAGCAATGTCCAGAAGGAAATTAATTTAGAAGCCTCAGGCAACTCAGAATGGCAAGTTGGACATCGTCACACTTGGGCATTGTTCATAAAGACAGCTAAATGATCAATTATTGATTGCCAGGAGGTGACTAGATAGGTAGGCAAGGACAGGAAAACCCAAAAAGAGTGTTATCATACAGCACTTGGTGTAGATGGTGCAGCTGGTTTGTAGCACCTTCTATAGATTTTGCTGTATTTTTTGTATTGCTCAACTAAATAATATTCAATCAACCTGAGGGATGAAAGGGTGAGTCAACCGGTGCAGATCTCAACAGCAGCGCAAAATGCACCCAGCTACCTAGATGGTGGTGTCCCAGAGAAAGAGGGATGGTTGAATGGACAGATGGATGGATGGATGAATAGGTGGGTGGGTGGATGGATGGATGGGTAAATGAATTGGTTGGGCGGATGGATGGCTGGATGGTTCAGGTGGGATAGATGAATGGATTGCTCTGGTGGGATGGATGGATAGATGTATAGATGGATGTATGGATGGATAGATGGCTGGATGGGAGCGTCGCTGATTTTGGATTGTCAGTGGATGGATGGATTCTTCTAGTGCGTGGAAGGGTGGATGCACGATAGGACTGACCAACAAATAGATAGCATTATAGATAAAACTTCATCTGAGCCGTTGTCCTTGAACGAGAAGGAAATGTGTAAATCGAAAAATAGTTTTTATTTCCACCTAATCAGTGTTTTTTACTTTTGGTGTTCAGAAAAAACGTATTTCCCTATTTGCCTCCCTCTTTTCCGACATTCCTCTAAGCAGTGCACCTTTGATAACATGCTTTTGCAATAAAAGCAGCTATAAAATATGAAAGCATAAACTGTGGCTACCTCAGAACTGAAGTGCAAATTGCCATAGTGAACACAATCTGCTGAAAATATTAATGAATCAGCTCATCTTTCTGAGGTGTGTGTGTGCGTGTGTGTGTGCATGTCTGTGTCTGTGTGTGTGTGTGTATAAAAAAAATCTTTAACAAGCCCCTATTCTATCTCTTCAATAAACAGAATCCATTACCTCCTGGAAGCTAATGTTGGCGCCATAAAAGAGAGAAAAAAATGCTTATTCAGGAGAACATTTTATATTTATATTGTGAGTACCATGCACAAAGAGCAGTGTTATTGTTTTAAAAAGAACTAACTTAAGCATGAACAATGTCATCAAATTATTTTTGAATACCCAGTGGAAAAATATAAAGCTTTTCCATATTATGTGAGGTGGGGGCATGCAGCAGTGTTGGGATAACTGTTTTTTTTGTTGTCGTTGGCAACACGTTCTCCTTTTAAAAGAAAACAGCCATTTGTGTTTTAAGCCATAAACAAATTTTCTTGTTTCAGGAGCTGCAGTTTAAAATCTGGGGCTGGGGACTGGAGGATTCAGAGGTGCTTGGGTGGGAATGGCGGTTCCTGGAGAAGGGGCGCTGAGAGGGGGATTACGCCCTGCTTGGAGTGCCCAGAAGAAAGGGAAAGCGCTGCTGCTGCCCGAGTCCACCGGTACCCTCTACCCCTGCCAATCATGCCCTTCAGGACACACGTCTCGCCCACTGCGCGGAAGCAGTGGATTCAAACTTTGACAGTGCCATCCCTTGTGTTTAACCTCACAAAAGACAAGGGGTGCCCTCTCAGAGTCACACAATCTTTAAATTAAGCAGACACATATACAGACTTGAATGCTATGTATGTGCTGCCTCTCAATAACCTCAACTTACCTCTGTAATGTCATATGTAGCATTTTAGAATCTGGAAAAAAGGTGCATACATGACTGAAGGGTATACTATATGCCAGTACTCATTATCACTTTGTCTTCTTGTATTGCTGCAAAATCTTGCAGAAAGCTTGATCAGGAAAGTTGGATCTTAAAAAGCACCCTTGCCTAATTTTACAAGGTGGCTTGGGGTCATGGTAGACATTCTGTGGTTATTTCAGTGGGTGTTATCAAGTTAATGGGGCCAACAGACACAGGCAAATGCTGGATAAAGGGCCCCCAAAGTCCCCACTTCCTGTGACAAACACTTTAGGTAGTTATAAGGCACAGGCCTGTTGTGCCAAGGTTGGCAGCGAGAGTGAAATCTGGTGTACCTGAGCCTGTGTAAAAGCGGAGCAGTAGGGGAGATGTGATGGAGCCTGGTCCGGAGCCCAGGGGAGCTGTGTGGCTGTGGAGGAGTGATTCATCTGCTCCTAGCCGCCCCCTAGTGGCATTCCGAAGAAAGGGCAGTGTTTTTCTTGGGGTTTCTTTGTATTACGAACTTAAGTAGCACAGCTCACTATCCTGTCAGCTCACATTTAGCGATTCAATCCCATGCAGAGCCCACTTGCCCACAAAGAGAGAGTTTCACACTTAAACACACCTGAACACCCCCCACTTCCCATTCTATTGGCCTCCATCACCAGAGAAATAGACGTCCAAGAGACATCCTCACATCAGGAAAAGAAATGGAAAATGCACATTAAGGCAAATAAACAAAATATGATTTTTACGTACTATATATCTATATATCCCGAGGATCAGGCCACCCTGGGTCTATACTGTAAACAGGCGCCGGAGACCGTGCTTGTTTTTTTACATTTTTGTAGCGGATTCACAACACTGTCACAATTGTGTGGCAAAAAATGTTTAAAAAATGCTTTCGGCCTGGGCAGGGTCTCTAGGGGAACCCAGCACCAAGGCTAGGGGGTCAGGGTATTCCTACCCGGCCTCTTCTCTTTATTTTTACATGTTTATTTGGGGACTCAGCTGAGGCCCAGTCCCAAGATGGCTCCCAACTCTTCCTGGCTGAAGTGTTGGCAGCCAATCAGATCTCTGTACAAGATCAGGAGGATTTGCGGAGAGGTTGTGTCTCTATATATATAAATTTAGATTTTCTTGAATATCTGCAAAACTCCTGAAAGGATTTACACCAAATAACAAAAAGCTTTCTGAACCAAGACCTACCTTTCTTCCAAATATGGTGTAATATATATTACCTACTGGCGGTCGCCAGTAGGTAGTTATAGTTAGGACCTCTTGTTTCTATTCAAAAAGTGTTTTTTCTTTTGCCAATATCTTTGGCGCCATTTGAAAAATCTTTGCGAAAATTTTCATGCTAATGGTTGACTCAGGTAAGCTCCTGTCTTGAAAGTTTCGGGGTGGTTCGTCAAGTGGGGGCTGAGAAAAAAGGGGGGTCCCAAAACGTGTTTTCCCCATGTTTCCATAGGAACTTTAGACAAAGCTACAGCCTGAATGGCTGAACGGAATTACACCAAAGTTGGCAAAAAGGTAGGTCTTGGTCCGGAAAGCGTGCTTTTTAAAAAATGGTGTAAATCCGTTCAGTAGTTCCTGAGAAATTCAAAACATTAAAATATCGATATCTGAGGGCCAAGGAGGATTCGCGAACCCTTCCGAGCTTGAGATTCATTCTGATTAGCTGCCAACACTCCAAACCAGAATGTGTTGGCCAAAAAAAGCATTTTTTAAAAAGAATTTCAGCGGAAGTCGCGCTGGGTGCGCGAATCCCGCCAAGAAAATGTTAAAAAAATGAGCCCCCGGGTGGGCTAGGTCCTGAGGGTATTTGTTAATATTTATGCGGGGGCCCTGTGGAGGCCCCCACAGCCCTGGGGACTACCACCTCCCTGGGGCTATGTTGATTAGATGGGGGGCACACAGCCCCCCCGCAGCCCCAGGGACCACCACCTTGCCGGGGCTTAATGTATTATGGGGGCCTCGCGGGCCCCCCCAAGCCCCGGGGACTGCCACCTCCCCGGGGCTTTTGTTGTTTACTTTGGGGGGCCTCGCGGGCCCTTCCAAGCCCCGGGGTCACCACCTCCCTGGGGCTTTCTTTATTATGCAGGTGGCCTGGCGGGCCCCTCCAAGTCCCGGGCACCACCACCTCCCCGGGGATATATTTTACATTGGGAGGGGGCTGGGCAGCCCCCTTCCAGGAGCCCTCCTTGGCCCTGGGGCCCGCCACCCCCCAGAGCCGGCTCCAGCAATGTCCTGAGGTGCCCACCGCTGGGACATTGCAGTTTGCAATGACAGGGCGGGAGCACGGCTCCCCTTGTCCAAAAGCAATGGCAGCTCCCACAGGAGGCGGGGAGCCAGCAGGGACCGCAGCACATTGGGGCTTCCCCCGCTGTCCCCAATGTGTGGCCAGGCCCCGGGGGATGGGGTCCCCGGGGCCAAGAGTGACCTAGGGAAGGGGGTCCATGCGGCCCTCCTCCTGTACTAATATATCTTTTTTTAAATAAAAAAGAGGCAATGCCCCAGGGGATGGGGTCCCCTGGGCCATTATTGGCCTCAGGAGGGGGGCCACGCGGCTCCCCTCCAAAATAAGAAAAAAAAATGGTGGCCAGGGCATGGGGTCCCCAGGGCCAATAGTGGCCCAGGGAAGTGGGGCTCCGTGGCCCCTCCCATATTTAAAAAAAAAATTCAAAGTTTTATTTGTAAAAATAGAGCTAAAGCCCCGGGGGATGGGGCCCCCGGGGTGAATACTGAATAATGGAAGTGGGGCATTTTTTTTCTTTCTATTTTGGAGTCACAACCCCAACGTGGCTCTCAGCAAATTCACCTCAAAAAAATAATTTAGTAGTATATAATTTTGAAGGTAGTGTTGTATTTGTGAAGTTGTTTTAAAGAGGTAGTGTGATTGAAGTTAATGATAAGATTAAAATTGTTAGAGCTGTTAAAAATATGTAAAATTAAAAATTAATAGTTAAACCTGAAAAGTGTATTGTGTTGTAGTACATTGAATTCATGCTTTTGCAGATTCGCGTCGGGTGCGTGAATCCACGAAAATGTTTTAAAAATATGTATGTGTAAAAAAAGATTTATATTCACTGTTGTGTTATAGGGTGGCTCTAAAAAGAGCCCTTGTTTTCATTATGAGTTTGTTGTAGCTACATGTAAGTGCGGATGCACAGCTTTAGGTTGTTGAGAAAGATTCTGTTTCCTTGATCTGTGAAGTGTACTCCATCACTTCTGTAGATGTCATCCATATCAAAGCGTAGATTGTTGTCATAGATGGAGCCCATCCTATGGTCTCTGAGGTAAGCAGAAACAGCTTTATTGACATTCTTTCTAGCTTTATCAATCTGTGGACAGAATTGATTTGACCACATCCATTTCTGTCTTTGGCATATATCAGAGTATACAAAGACATTTTGAGGTAAAAGCAACATCAATTGTGCAAAGGTGCCCTTCATTAGCATTTCCAGACCTACTCCAGTCAATGTGCCTAGGTCATTGCAACCACAGTGCACAATCATGAGGTCAGGGGGTTGGAGATGCAAAAAGGTTTTAACCAAAGTCATCAATTGGTGCCACTTTAATCCTCTCTGTGCAATCCATTTAATATCCACATTTTGCATAGCTAGGTCTTTGTCAATACCTCTGTGTTCAGCATACCTTTTGCACCAGAAAACATAGCTGTGTCCAACAATCCATACTGTGAGCATCTTGAAGGGATGTCTGGAAGTAATGAAAAGATGTCTGTAGCTGAGGTAGTCAGTTGGTAGAATGAGAGGTATCTAAAATGGTGGATAAGATGCTGTTTTTTTAAAAGTAGAGAGTTGATTGGCTGTTTAAGAACATTGTGCATTCAGAAATAGGGTGCATGTTACTTTCTTTAAAAAGCATGTTTCTTATTGGTTAGTAAAAAATGTTTGAAAGGTACAGTAGATAGGATAAGGTCATATTTTGCAAATGTCAGCCACACCTGCTGTTTGCATTTGTAACCTTGTGTGCTGAATTTGAAAATATGGTGAACTTGTGACCTGTCAGTTCAGTTGAATGTTCCATGAACTGTTACCATGGAAACTGGCATTAATCAGTATGGGGGAAGGGTTGAAAGTTATCTGTGGTTTTAAAATATGAAATTGTAATTTATATATAAGTGATATGTTATTAAAGTAGGATTTCCCAAGTCAGTACTATCTTTAGAAGTGGTGAGTTCTTAAAAAATAGTGGTATTTTTATTTGTAATATATTTTTGAACTCCCATAAGGGTTCGCAGCTCCATCGCATTTGTGCACGGTGGAGTCCCGACTCCAAAATATTCCAGAACCAGTTTGGGCACTTTTAGAAGACAGTTGGTAAGGGTTAATATGTCTAACCAATAGACATGTGTTTTACAATTTGAAATTATGTAGGAAGCAATGTGATTTGTTACTTGCATTTATTTTTGTGGAGAAAGAGAGGGAAAGTTTGCCATTACTGGTTTTACCTTGTTGAGAGTGGTGCATTACATTGATTGTGTGCATAAGAAAATCTTTTATGAGTTTCTGATATTTCATACACTACAAATCAATTTGGAAGGTGAGTTATACATTTGTTAGGTGTATAATGTATTAGCTTTATTTTTAATCTTTTAAAATTATTCAAGAACTGTGAAGTTTGAAACATATTATTAAATGTAGAGATGTGTTTTGTAGTTTGTTTTATTGTACTTAAATGTTGTTTGAAATAGATTCTGTATAGTAATATATGTATATTGGAAGATGGATTAGTGATTATGGTAGTTTGTTTTAGTGTGTGGACATGTACATCTCTAGTATACTGCATAATCTTAGGTGTCGCTTTCAAATTGGAAGTGCAGTCTATCAAGTTTTAAGGTGTGCATGGACTTGTGTCTGAAGTATGTCTCTACTTGTATATGTATTTTCATATGTCTTATACATTTGAAGGTGCATGATGTATAACAAAGAGGTGTTGTTTCTTTTTTGTGGTAGGCTCAAGACTGTGAGTAGTAGTAGAATGGTGAAGATGCAGCACAAAAGTGTGGTTTAAAAGATGTTGACATAAGGTATTAGTGATTAGGTTACTTTTTATAAGTCTCTAGAGAGGTACAGTTGAAATATGCCACATAAGTTTTGGTGTTTGCTTGAAATTGGAAGTTTGTTCTGTGAATGTTTGAGGTGTGCATAGTATTGTGGTACAGACATATGCATGCATGCTTTCAGGAATATGGTGAGACTTATAGCAGAGACATGTGAAGGGTTCCTGCTTTGTATTTGACTAGGTGTAACATTATAAGTAGTTGTTGAATGGTAAAGCATCAGCACAATCGTGAGGTTTTGAGATATGTTTGTAGAGATATTATTTATTAGAGTAATTTGTATGAGTGTGTGGAAAGCTACATTTCAAATATACCGCATATTTTCAGTGTTTGCTTGAAATTGGAAGTGTAGTTTGTGAAGTTTTAAGCTGTGGATGGAGTTGTGACTGTGGTATGTTCATACTTGCACATGTATTATGGTACGTGTTATGCGTCAATAGATGTATAAAACACAGGTATACATCTATCTGTATATTACTTTTATATATGATGCTGCTAGGAAAAGGTACAGACAAATGCATGCATGCTTTTAGGAATATGGTGAGACTTACAGCAGAGACTTGTGAAGGGTTGCTAGTTTATATTTGTGTAGGTCCAATAGCATAAGTAGTTGCAGAATGGTGAAGCTGCAGCTCAAAACTGTGGTTTAAAACATGTTGGCAGAGGAATTAGTGATTATGGTGTTTTGTATGAGTCTTTTGAAAGGTATGGTTGAATTATATCACATTATTTTAGGTGTCTTTTTTGAAATGAGAAGTGCAGCTTCTTAAGTTTTAAGATCTGCATGGTTTTGTGACTGTGGTATGTCTGTACTTGCAGATGTATTTTCATATGTGTTATGCATCTGAAGATGATAGATTTATAAAAATACAGGTATAGATCTATTTGTATGTTTCTTTCATATATGATGATACTAGGAAAAGGTACAGAGATATGCATACATGCTTTTAGAAATATGGGGAGACTTTCAACAAAGATAAGTGAAGGATTGCTTTGCTGTTAGCTATGCTCAATACCTGATTAGTATTAGAATAGTGATGCAGCAGTAGTAGAAAAGTGATGTTTAAGATATGTTGGGAGAGGAATTATTGATTATGGTACTTTATAGGAGTCTGTGTAAAAGTTCACTTGAAATAAGCTGCATAAATCTACGTGTGTGTTTGAAATGTTAAGTGTACTCTGTCAAGTTTTAAGGCCTTTATGGTCTTGTGAGTGTGGGTATGTTTCTACGTGCACATGTATTCTGATATGTGTTATGCTTTTGGCAATAGGTACAGATAGAAGCATGCATGCTTTTAGGAATATGGTTAGAGCTATGGTAGAGACATGTGATAGGTTTCTGCTTTATGTTTGGCTAGGCCCAATATTCGTAGAATGGTTAAGCTGCAGAACAAAAGTGAGTTTTAAGACATTTTGGCAGAGGGATTACTGATTAGGCTACTTTCTATGAGTCTGGGGAAAGGTACACTTGAAATATACCGCAGAAATGTAGGTGTGTCTTTCAAATGTAAAGTGCAGTTTATTTGTTTATTTCTTTTATATATGATGATGATTTAAAGAAGGTAGGCACATATGCATGCATGCTTTCAGGAATATGGTGAGATTTATAACAGACTCATGTGTAGGTTTGATACTTTATATTTGGGTATGCCCAACACCCTGAGTAGTTACAGAATGGTGAAGCTGCAGTACAAAAATGCACACTATGTCATAAACCTCACTTTTGTGCTGTAATTTCAAAAACTGCTACTACTCAGGATGTTGGGCGTAGTCAAATATAAAGCAGCAATCCATCATATGTCTCACCTGTAAGTCTGCAATCATATAGCCACTACTGATGCACTCATCCATGCACTGTGGCACTATGTATGCAGTCCTTCAATCAGCCAGCCACTACTCTTACACTTGTGCAATCACTCATGCTGTACCCACACAGTCCTTCAATAATCCAGGCACTATCCATGTAGTTATAAAATCACAAAGGCACTACCTATGCACTCCTCCAATCTCCCAGGCTCTACCTCTGCACTCATGGAATCACCCAAGCACTACCTCTGCACTCATGCAATCATCCAGGGGCCGATTCACAGAACTAATCTGAGACAAAATCCTAAACGTACTACTTCTGGTATTCACAGAAGGCACTTACGATTTTTGGTATTCACAGAAATCACTTATGACTCCTAACTTTGCGTTCGCAGTCGGGCCGGAATCTACGCACCAGGAGCGTATGTTCCGCACCCGAAGTGTACTCTCCGGCTACGGCCGTACTCTCCGGCTCGAGCCGTAGTCTCCGGCTCGGATCAGATAAAGTGTAATCAATGGCTGGAATGCAATTTTTACAAAAAGAAATATTAGGAATGTGTGATAAATGGTGGAGGAGGTCATGAAAAATAGTCTGGGCAGGGAAAAGGGTATGGCCAGGCACGACATCATAACCCAGAAAAGTTTGCTCCTTTCTACCATGGTACAATTTGCTCTCCTCTCAGTGTTGACTGTAGTGTCAACACCACAATCAACACTAAGGGCGCTCCCCTTAGTGTTGACTGTAGTGTTGACACCGCAGTCAACACTGAGAGGATCGCAAATTAAGAGGAGCGCAAATTGTGCACTGCATGTACCATGATAGAAAGGAGCAAAGTTTTCTGGGTTATGATGTAGTGTCTGGCCATACCCTTTTCCCTGCCCAGACTATTTTTCCTGGCCTCCTCTACCATTTATCACACATTCCTAATGTTCCTTTTTGTAAAATTTGCATTCCAGCCATTGATTACACTTCATCCGGCCCGAGCCGAGATTACAGTTAGAGCCGGAGAGTACGGCCCTAGCCGGAGAGTACTCTCCAGGTACGGAGAGTACTCTCCGGGTGCGGAGAGTACTCTCCGGGTGCGGAGAGTACGCTCCGAGTGTGGAGATTCCGGCCCGACTGCTGACGTAAAGTTAGGAGTCGTAAGTGATTTCTGTGAATACCAAAAATCGTAAGTACCTTCTGTGAATACCAGAAGTAGTAAGTTTAGGATTTTGTCTCAGATTAGTTCTGTGAATCGGCCCCCCAGACACTATCTATTCACTCAAGAAATAATCCAGGCTCTACCCATGCACTCCTCTAATCATGCAAACACTACTCATGCAGTCATGCAATCACTCAGGCACTACCCGTGTACTTTTCCAATCACCCAGGCACTACCCCTGCACTCACACAATCACCCAGGTATTATCCATGTACTTCTTCAATCACTCAGGTAGTACCCATCCACTTCTTCAATCACCCAGGCACTACCCTTGCATTTGTTCAATCACTCATGCTGTACGCATGCAGTCCTTCAATAACCCTGGCACTATCTATGCAGTTATAAAATCACCCAGGCACTACCTATGCATTCGTCCAATGTCCCAAGCTCTACCCCTGCACTCATGCAATCACCCATGCACTACCTATGCAGTCATGCAATAACCCAGGCACTATCCATACAGTTATAAATTCACCCAGGCACTACCTATGCAATCCTCCAATGATCCAGGCACTACCCCTGCACTCATGCAATCACCCATGCACTACCTATGCAGTCATGCAATAACCCAGGCAGTACGCTTGCATTCCTCTAATCACCCAGGCAGTACCCATGCACTCCTTCAATCACGCAGTCAGTACCCATGCACTTACAAAATCACCCAGGCACTACCTATGCAATCCTCCAATCACCCAGGTACTATCCCTATACTCATGCAATCACCCAGGCATTAGCCATGGACTTCTTCAATCACTCAGGCAGTACTCATGCACTTATAAAATCACCCAGGCTCTACCTAGGCACTCCTCTAATCACCCAGGCACTACCCCTGCACTCATGCAATCATCCAGGCATTACTCATGCACTTTTCCAACCACCCATCCAGTACCCATACACTTATAAAATCACCCAGACACTACCTATGAACTCATGGAATCACCCAAGCACTACCTCTGCACTCATGCAATCACCCAGACACTATCTATTCATTCATACAATAATCCAGGCACTACCCATGCACTCCTCTAATCACGTAAACACTACTCATGCAGTCATGCATCACTCAGGCACTTCCCATGCACTTTTCCAATCACCCAGGCACTACCCCTGCACTCACACAATCACCCAGGTATTATCCATGTACTTCTTCAATCACTCAGGTAGTACCCATCCACTTCTTCAATCACCCAGGCACTACCCTTGCATTTGTGCAATCACTCATGCTGTACGCATTCAGTCCTTCAATAACCCAGGCACTATCCATGCAGTTAGAAATTCACCCAGGCACCACCTATGCACTCGTCCAATTTCCCGGGCTCTACCCCTGCACTACTTATGCAGTCATGCAATAACCCAGGCACTATCCATGCAGTTATAAAATCACCCAGGCACTCCCTATATACTCCTCCAATCACCCAGGCACTACCCCTGCACTCATGCAAACACCCATGCACTACCTATGCAGTCATGCAATAACCCAGGCAGTACGCTTTCACTCCTCTAATCACCCAGGCAGTACCCATGCACTCCTTCAATCACCCAGTCAGCCCCCATGCACTTACAAAATCACCTAGGCACTACCTATGCAGTCCTCCAATCACCCAGGTACTATCCCTGCACTCATGCAATCACCCAGGCATTAGCCATGGATTTCCTCAATCACTCCGGCAGTACTCATGCACTGATAAAATCACCCAGGCTCTACCTATGCACTCCTCTATTCACTCAGGCAGTACCCCTGCACTCACGGAATCACCCAGGCATTACTCATGCACTCCTCCGATCACCCATCCAGTACCCATACATTTATAAAATCACCCAGACACTACCTATGCACTCATGGAATCACCCAAGCACTACCTCTGCACTCATGCAACCACCCAGACACTATCTATTCACTCATGCAATAATCCAGGCACAACCCATGCACTCCTCTAATCACCCAAACACTGCTCATGCAGTCATGCAATCACTCAGGCACTACCCATGCACTTTTCCAATCACCCAGGCACTACCCCTGCACTCACACATTCACCCAGGTATTATCCATGTACTTCTTCAATCACTCTGGTAGTACCCATCCACTTCTTCAATCACCCAGACATTACCCCTGCACTAATTCAGTCACCAAGGCATTAGCCATACACTCCTTCAATCATCTGTGGAAAGGGATGCTTGAAACACACCATATGATTTTAGGTCTCTACTTGAAATGAGAAGTGCTTGAAATACACCATATGATTTTAGGTCTCTACTTGAAATGAAAAGTGCAGCTTCTTAAGTTTTAAGGTGTGCACCATCTTGTGACTGAGGTATGTCTGTACTTGCAGATGTATTTTCATATGTGTTATGTATCTAAAGATGCTAGATGTATAAAATACAGGTATATATCAATTTGTATGTTTCTTGTGTATATGATGCCACTAGGGAAAGGTACAGACTCATGCATCCATGCTTTTTGAAATATGTGGAGACTTACAACAGAGATATGTGAAGGGTTGTTGCTTTGTATTTTGGTAGGCTGTACATCTGAGTAGTAGTAGAATGGTAAAGCAGCAGGAGCAGTAAAGTGATGTTTAAGGTATGTTGGGTGAGGAATTACTGATTATGGTGCTTTAAAAGAGTCTATGTCAAAGTTTACTTGAAGTATGCCACATAAATCTAGGTGTCTGTTTGAAATGTTAAGTGTAGTCTGTCAGTTCTAAGGTCTGCATGGCCGTGTGATTGATGTATTTTCTAGTTGCATATGTATTCTCATATGTGTTTTGCATCTGAAGATGCTACATGTATAAAAGAGAGATATATATCTTTATGTATGTTTCTATTATATATGTACTAGTAAAAGGTACAGACACATGCATACATGCTTTCAGGAATATGGTGAGATTTATAACAGAGCTATGTGTAGGTTTGATGCTTTATATTTGGGTAGGCCCAATAACCTGAGCAGTTAGAGAATGGTGAAGCTGTACTAGAAAAGTGTACACCATGTCATAAACCTCACTTTTGCGTTGCAATTTCACTATTCTTCTACTACTCAGGATGTTGGGTGTAGTCAAATATAAAGCAGCAACCTAAACACATGTCTCAGCTGTAAGTCTGGAATGACCCAGGCACTACCCATGCACTCATCCATGCACTAAGCCACTATATCTACAGTACTTCAATCAGTCAGGCACTACCCCTGCACTTATGCAATCACTCAGGCACTACCTATGCACTCTTTCAATAACGCAGGTACTACCCCTATACTCATGCAATCACCCATGTACTATATTTGCACTCCTCCTATCACCCAGGTGCTACCTGTGCACTTATAGAATCACCCAGGCGGTACCTATGCACTTCTCTAATCACCCAGGCACTATCTCTGCACTCCTCCAATCACCCAAGCAGTACAGATGCACTGGTGCAATCACTGAGGCACTACTGATGCACTCATACATGTACTCAACCACTTCCCTTGCACTCATGCAATCACCCAAGCACTACCCATGCAAGCCCGTCTGCGCCCGTCGGCACCGGGACCGGGCCTAGGGCTAGGAACCCTGGCCCAAAACATAATTTGAAGCCTAGAATAGCTTATTCAAGGGAGAGCCTTCTCTCGCTTGGTCAGCCAAGGGGTAAGAACTGTCATCAATTTACGTGTGACGAGTTACTTAGAACAGATAACCCTTACTGCTTAGAGTGTTCCAAGAGATTTTATAAGTATGGCATGGAGGAACAAAAATCCGCTAGAAGTCCAACTAAGGCGAATAAAACTAAAACAGTACTTAATCTAGCGCTTATCAACGACAGGTCTTTGATTAAGCATAAATACGAGATCTCGGATTTCATTATAGACAACAAGTTGGATATTTTGTATGTTACGGAAACTTGGGGTGAGGAAACATCCGACCCAGATTTTAACATTGCGGTGCCGTCTGGGTATAAAGTCTTTAGGCACGATAGACCCATAAAAAAAGGTGGTGGACTTGCAATAATTCACAAAAGTGAATTTATAGCACATTGCTCTACACTTCCCTCTCCAGACTGTGAGGCCCTTTTGTTTAAAATTAGTGTCTCTGAACAGGAAACCTTTAAAGGATTATTAATTTACCGCCCACCTGGCTCTAAAACTAATTTTTTAACAAACTTATCTTCTTTGCTAGAACTGGGTATTCAATCCAGATGCTTCACCATGCTGGGTCATTTGAACTTTCATTTGGAAACTCTAACCGATAAGGAAACACAGGAACTTTTAGATATTACATCGGATGTAGGTCTACAACAGTTAGTTGAAGGCTCTACACACCAAGCAGGTCATACCTTGGATGGTGTGTTTACAAATAATGCAGCCCTATCTATTACATCTATTCTCCCCCTTACGTGGTCCGATCACCACGCTGTCTTATTTCATTGGGACCTGCCTGGCTCCATAACTACTAATACGACTAGCATTAAACTCGCTAGGAGAGCCTGGCACAATATTGACTCAGGTGTATTAGAAACCCAGCTTTTACAAAGCATTCCGGTCTCAGAGTTGGATGCAGAGGGATCAGCTAGAAGTTATACTTTCTGGCTAGATTCTAATTTTGCTAAATTAGCCCCTGTGACTGAGGTAATTAGAAATAGAAAAACTCCATCTGCTCCATGGTTCTCTGAAGCCCTAAGACTAGACAAACAAGCCTGTAGGAGGCAAGAGAGAACATGGCGGAAAAACTATGATGTAGCTGAAAAAGCACAATATAAGCTTATGCTAGCAGACTATAAGAAAAAATAATTATTGAGAAGAGCCAATATTTTACGCTGAAAATAGAGATGGCGGGCAACTCAAGCAAAGAACTTTTACAGTCATAAATAATTTGACGACTGTGAAAAGGAAGCTACGGTGAATTACACTCAAGATTTCTGCAATACATTGGCCCAGGCGTTTAAAGCAAAGGTCGATCAAATCTATGATCAATTTGCCTCACATATTCTTCATAATGCTGGCATAGATCAGAAAGTTAAGGCTACAAAGCCTTTTTAAAATTTTACCTTTACCTCTCCAGAGCAGATTGCCACTCTTCTCATAAAGACTAAATCTGGCTCTCCGGATGATCCTTGCCCTCTGAGGATACTGCATAATATTAGTCATATTATCAGTCCCCAGTTATCTTGCATTTTTAATCAAATGCTCTCACAAGGAACCTTCCCAACATTGTGGAAACAGGCCTGTATATTACCATTACTAAAAAGCCCAATCTGGATGTAACGGACCCGGCCAATTATAGACCGATCGCTAGACTTCCGTTGCCTGCAAAAATAATTGAGAAAATTATTAATATGGAACTTTCCACATTTATTCTAGATAACAACATCTTAGACCACAGCCAATTTGGTTTTCGATCTTGCCACAGCACCGAGACAGCTTTAATCAAGACCACGGAGGAAATTCGTACCGCACTAGATGGCGGCGGATCAGCAGCTCTGATCCTCCTTGATCTGTCCGCGGCATTTGATACTGTGGACCACAACCTACTGATAGAACGGCTGAAAACTATTGGTCTAGGAGGAAAGGCCCTGCTGCTTTTAACATCCTTTTTAGCAGATAGAATGCAGACAGTGCAATTGGGCGATTTTAAATCTACGCCTTTTATTTTGCCTTGTGGGGTGCCACAGGGCTCTTCCTTGAGCCCCACACTTTTTAACATATATGTGTCTGAATTAGCACCCTTGATCAGAAGTTTTGATCTAATTCCGACCTCGTATGCTGATGACACCCAATTGGTTATTTCAACCATAGACAAGGATGTTGATTTTTCTAACAAACTACATGATTGCATGGTCTCCCTGAGCATGTGGATGAGCAGGCACTGTCTGAAGCTTAATTCGAGCAAAACCGAGGTGGTGCTTTTTGGAAACCTTGCTCCCCTTTGGTCACCAATTTGGTGGCCAAGCACACTGGGCCCCCTTCCAACACCAGTAGTGAAAGTTAAAAACCTGGGGGTCATAATAGATGAGAAGTTGAATTTTAAATCGCAGGTTTCTAAGGTGGTATCTTCTGCCTTCTTCACCATTAGAACCGTGTGCAAGATTCTTCCTTTCATTCCGAGAAACACTAGAAAAACTGTTTTAACTTCCTTGGTCCTATCTAAGTTGGATTACTGTAATGCCTTATATATAAATTTGCAGTCCAATCAACTTAGAAGATTACAAGCGGCACAGAATGCTGTTGCCAGACTGGTGCTAGATGTCACTAAGCATCAGTCAATTAGGGCCGGGATACAGGAGTTGCATTGGCTGCCAGTTGCCCAGTGCGTGAAATTCAAGGCACTTTGTATAGTACACAAGGCACTTTATAGAGTAGGTCCACGATTTCTATGGCATGCCTTTAGTTGGTACTCCCCCAGCAGACAATTACGATCGGCTAATGCTTTCCTGATGCTCACCTCCAGAGTCAGGACAATGAACTGGGGGGGGAGGAGTTTCAGATATAGTGCTATTAGGCTATGGAACTCCCTTCCGCTCGCTCTTAGGAAGATATCTTCTTTGATTGAGTTCAGGAAGAATCTTAAAACATGGCTTTTCAAAAACTAATTTCCCTTACAGTATGCGGTCCTTAAGCGCCTAGACACCTATGGGTATTAGCGCGCTATAAAAGTTGTTATAACATAACATAACATAACATGCAGTTCTCCAATCATCCAGGCACAACCCTTGCACTCATGCAATCACCCAGGTACTACCTATGCATTGTTCCAATCAGTCAGGCACTACCCATGCATTCCTCCATGTACCAAGGCACCACCTGTGCATTACTCCAATCACGCAGGCAGTACCCTTGCACTCATGCAATCACCCAGGCATTACCTATGCACTTCTTCAATCACTGAGACAGTAGCCATGCGCTCCTCCAATCACTCAAGGACTAGCCATGCCCTCATGCAATCACTCAGACATTACCTATGCACTTCTTCAATCACTCAGGTAGTACTCATGCAGTCCTCTAATTTCATAGGAACTACCCCTGCACTCATGTAATCATTCAGGCACTATCCATGCATTTATCCATGCTCTCAGTCATGACTTGTGCACTCATTCCATTTACCGATGCACTCATCAAATCACTCAGGCAGTACTTATGCACTCATGTAATCAGTCAGTTACTATCCATCCTCTTCTCCAATTACCCAGCCACAATCCTTGCAGTCATACAAACACCTAGACACTACTGTTGCACTCATTCATTCATGTAGGCACTCCTTATACACTCATCTATGTATTCAGGGAGTATTTATGCACTTATCCATGCACACAATCTCTACGTCTGCACTTACGCAACCAGTCAATCAGTATCCAATCTGTCCTCCAATTATACAGACATTACCCTTGCACTCATACAATCACCCAGGCACTACCCATGGAGTCATGCAATCACTTAGACACCCATCATATATCTTAGCTTTAAGTCTTCACATATTGCGGAAAGCATGTATACATATTTCTGTACATTTTGGTTGCAATATCATATATTAAAGTATTATACAAATAGATCTATACTTGTGTTTTATATGTGTACCATCTTCAGATGCATAATATGTATAAGAATACATGTGCAAGTAGAGATATACCTTAGTTACAATACCATGCAGACCTTAAAACTTGACATATTGCTCTTCACAAGAAGATAATGAAAATTATGTGGTATATTTGAAGTGTAGCTTTCCACAAACTCATGCAAAGTAGTGTTATAACTGATTCTTCTCTTAATATGCCTTAAACCTCACTTTTGTGCTGCTGCTTCATCGTTCTATGACTACATAGGGTGTTGGGCCTAGTCAAATATATAGCAGCAATCTTTTATATGTCTCTGGTGTAAGTCTCACCATCTTCTTAAAAGCATGCATGCATATGTCTGTACCTTTTGTTAGTAGCATCATATATCAAAGAAACATACAAATAGATTTATACCTGTGTTTTATATGTGTAGTATGTTCAGATGTATAAGACATCTCACAATACATGTGCAAGTTCATACATATCTCAAACAGAAGACCATGAAGACCTTAAAACTTGAGAGAGTCCACTTCATATTTCAAAGAGACACTTAGATTTATTTAGTGCACTGCAAGTGAACTTTTCCAGAGAGTCTTACAAAGTATCATAATCACTACTTTGTCACCCAACATATGTTAAACATTTCTTTTCTGGTACTGCTGCTTTACCATTTTATTAGTAGTTAGGTATTGAACATAGTCAAAATAAATAAGTAAGAAGCAAGAGAAGTGCAGACAGAAGCAACAGAGGTGCAGAAAGAGGCAAGACGTGTGCAGAAGGAGCCAAGAGAGGTATATAAATTTGCAAGAGAGGTGTAGAAAGAAGCAACAGAGGTGCAGAAGGAGACAAGACAACTGCAGAAAGAGGCAAGACAGTTGCAGAAATAGGCAAGAGAGGTGCAGAAATTTGCAAGAGATGTGCAGAAAGAAGCAACAGAGGTGCAAAAGCAGGGAAGAGAACTACAGAAAGAGGCAAGAGAGTTGCAGAAATAGGCAAGAGAGGTGCAGAAAAAGGGAACAGGGGTGCAGAAAGAGGCAAGAGAGGTGGAGAAAGAGAGAAGAAGGGTGCAGAAAGAGGCAAGAGGGGTGCAAAAAGAAGAAAGAGAGGTGCAGAAATAAGTAAGAGAAGTACAAAAAGAAGCAATAGAGGTGTAGAAAGAGGCAAGAGGGATGCAGAAACAGGCAAGAGAGTTGCAGAAACAGGCCAAAGAGGTGCATAAAGAAGGAAGAGCAGTACAGAAAGAAACAACAGAGGTGTAGAAGTAGGCAAGAGGGGTGCAGAAAGTTACACGAGATGTGCAGAAAGAAGCAAGAGCATTGTAGAGAAAAAAAACAGAAATGCAGAAAGAGGCAAGAGGGCTGTAGGAGGAGGCAAGAGTAATGCAGAAAGAAGCAAAAGAAGTGCAGAAAGAGGCAAGAGGGGTGCAGAAAGAGGCAACATAGGTGCACAAAGAGGGAAGAAGGGTGTAGAAAGAGGCAACAGGCGTACAGAAAGAAGCAAGAGAGGTGCAGAAAGAAGCAAGAGAAGTGCACAAACAAGCAACAGAGGTGAGAAAGAGGCAAGAGCATTGCAGAAAGAAGAAAGAGAGGTTCAGAAAGAGGGAAGAAGGATGTAAAAAGAGGCAAGAGGGTGCAGAAGGAGTAACAGAAGTGTAGAAAGAAGAAAGAAAAGTGCAGAAATAAGGAAGAGAGGTGCAGAAAGAGACAACTGGGGTAGAGAAAGAGTCAAGAGAAGTACAGAAAGAAGCAACAGAGGTGAAGAAAGAGACAAGAGCGGTGCATAAAGAGGGAAGAGGGGTGCAGAAAGAAGCAAGAGGGGTGTATAAAGAAGCAAGAGTAGTGTAGAAAGAACCAATAGAGGTGCAGAAGGGAGATAGTGGTATGCTGAAAGAAGCAAGAGGAGTGTCAAAATTTGTAAGAGAGGTGCAAGAAGAGGCAAGACTAGTGCAGAAAGAATCAACAGAGGTGCACAAACAAACAAGAGGGGTGTACAAAAAGGGAACAGGGGTGCAGAAAGAGAAAAGAGAGGTGGAGAAACATGCAAGAGAAGTGCGGAAAGAAGCAACAGAGGTGCAGAAAAAGGTAAGAGGGATGCAGAAAGAGGGAAGAGAGGTGCACAAAGAGGCAAGAGGGGTGCATAAAGAAGCAAGAGTAGTGTAGAAAGAACCAACAGAGGTGCAGAAGGGAGAAAGAGGTATGCTGAAAGAAGGAAGAGGAGTGCCAAAATTTGTAAGAGTGGTACAAAAAGAAGCAAGACTAGTGCAGAAAGAATCAACAGAGGTGCAGAAACAGACAAGAGGGGTGCACAAAGAGGAAGCGAAGTGCAAAAAGAAGCAACAGAGGTGCAGGAAGAGGCAGGAGGGGTGCAGAAATTTGCCAGAGATGTGCAGAAAGAAGCAACAGAGGTGCAAAAGGAGGGAAGAGAACTACAGAAAGAGGCAATAGAGTTGCAGAAACAGGCAAGTGAGGTGCAGAAAAAGGGAACAGGGGTACAGAAAGAGGCAAGAGAGGTAGAGAAAGAGAGAAGAAGGGTGAAGAAAGAGGCAAGAGGGGTGCAAAAAGAAGTAAGAGAAGTAGAAAAAGAAGCAATAGAGGTGCAGAAAGAGGCAAGAGGGATGCAGAAACAGGCAAGAGAGTTGCAGAAACAGGCAAAAGAGGTGCATGAAGAAGGAAGAGCAGTACAGAAAGAACCAATACAGGTGAAGAAGTAGGCAAGATGGGTGCAGAAATTTACACGAGATGTGCAGAAAGAAGGAAGAGCATTGCAGAAAGAAACAACAGAGAAGCTTAAAGAGGAAAGAAGGGTGTAGGAGGAGGCAAGAGTAGTGCAGAAAGAAGCAAAAGAAATTCAGAAAGAGGCAAGAGGGGTGCAGCAAGAGGCAACAGAGGTACACAAGGAAGGAAGAAGGGTGCAGAAAGAGGCAACAGGGGTACAGAAAGAAGTAAGAGAGGTGCAGAAAGAAGCGCAAGAGAAGTGTGCAAACAAGCAACAGAGGCGGAGAAAGAGGCAAAAGGGGTGCAGAAAGAGGCAAGAGAGGTTCAGAAAGAAGCAACAGAGCTGCAGAAAGAGACAAGAGAAGTACAGAAAGAGGCAAGAGAGTTGTAGAAGCAGACAAAAGAGGTGCAGAAACATTCAAGAGGGGTGCAGAAAGAGTGAAGAAAAGTGCAGAAAGAGGGAACAGGGGTGCAAAAGAGGGAAGAGAGGTACAGAAAGAGGGAAGAAGGATATAGAAAGGGGCAATAGTTAGGTATTGAGTATAGGCAAAAACAAAGCAGGAACCCTTCACATGTTTCTGCTGTAAGTTTCACCATCTTTCTGAAACCATGCATGCATGAGTCTGTACTTTTTGCTAGTGTACTATATATAAAAGAAGCATACAAATATATGCATACTTCTGTTTTATATGTAAAGCATCTTCAAATGTATGACATATATGAGAATACATGTGCAAGTCGAGACATACCGCAATCACAACACCATGCAGGCCTTAAAACTACAATAAGAAGACATCACAACCTCTACACAAAACAGAGGTTTTGTTTGGTTTTGGTAGCAGTTTATATTTGGTTTTGGTAGCAGTAGAGAAATCCTTTAGTTGTGCTTTGTGATTCTGTTGTAGAGGTTGTGATGTCTTCTTATTGTAGGAATTGTGCAGTGTCTGAAATAGCTTTGCAATTAAATTTTTTTTTTTATTTATAGATGAGAATATTTGTATTACATTTTTTTAATAATTTACATTTTTTAACGATATTTAAACTTTTCTTTGTTTTCAGATATTCACCATTATTACTAATAAAGATTGAGTAAGGCTAGAAAAGATCAACAGAAAAGAAAAGAAAAAAAACAGTACTATTTAAAGGAAAGAGAAAAGCAGAAATTAGATGAAGTACAACATGTGACATTGAAGAAAAAGGCTTCTGGTAATAGAACTGAAGAATTTGTTAAAAGACTTTTAAAGAACGTAATGAATTTTCAAAATGGGGAAAAGAGAAAGAAAAGTACTACAACCAATCAGAAGGAAACGAAAAAGGACAAATTAATGGGAAAACAATCTATGTTGAAAGAAGGATGAAAGAATATAAAGACATTAGGAAGAGAATGTACAAAAGTAGAGTACTACAAAATCTATTGAAAGATTGCAAAAAATATAAAAGAAGATCAGCATTTTACAAGAAAAACAATTGATTGAAAGTGTTGTCGAAAAGTCTTTGAATTGAAAAGAAGATTGTTTATATTAGTATTGAAGAGAATGAAAACATTGAATGAAACAATGCACTTTATGAAGGAGAAAAGTAAAAGAAAAAGACTGGTTAATAGAACTAACTTTTGCAAAAAAAGTTTCGGGTGAATGAAAGCACACTTTTAGTACTGAACCTTTTTTTAATGAACAAAGCTATTTTCAACAAAATACATTAGTTCATGCAGTTGATACCAGTGGTCGTTGTTATGAGTTTAAAAATGGTTGTCCAATTGAAAAAGAAAAGATGGTTCCTAGAAATGTGGAGGAAGTAAAAGCTGAAGAAGTTCAAGGGAGACGTACACAAGCTCCAGTGTATAAGTGGGATTGTAGTAGTATATATATGTAAGTCCGTTTTTATATAGCGCAGCTACTCACCCTTACGGGTCTCAAGGCGCTGGGGGCCGGAGTAGAAATTAAGTGAGCTATTGCCCAGAGTCACATGGTGCTGAGCTGCCGCCGGAGCCGGGGATCGAACCGTGAACCCTGTGCGCTGAAGTCAGCTGCCCTGGCCGCTGCACCACACCTCTCCTATGTATGTAGTATGCGACAGGAATCTATTGATATATTACGAAATTTCTTACGAGATTATGGTAAAAAAAAGTGTTAAACAGAAGATTAAGGGGAAATTCACAAAAACGTGCGATGAACATCACCAAAATAGGCTAACGCAATTTCTCATATCGCCGTCTATCGCGGGAAAATAACTCCGTGTCAACGTCGTATTCCCAACACGGCGGTAACATGCGATAGTATCCCGATAACGCCTCAAATGTCCGCGATACAACCACCGCGACGGCGATAAAGAAGGAAACCCGAACGTGAAAAAAGTTGCGATGGGCCGAACCGCAATAGAAAAATCGGCGACAAGCAGTTCCAGGCTTGCAATTTCCACGTCAGGTGGGAAAAATCACCATAAAAGCAGCAAAAAAAAAACACATAACAACTGCAAAGCACAATGGAGGTAGCAGGAGCAAGTACAGAGGACAACCCGGACCCCACAAGCCCCACGGAGGACCAACCTGGGACCTCGGGGTCAGGGAAGGGCAAGGACAAGAAGAGGAAGACGCGGTTCAGTCCGCAGGAAAACAGGATCCTGATTACGGAGGTGATAGAACACCATCAACATCTGTTCGTCACCTCCACTGTGTCATTGGCAACAAAAAATTGAATATGGCAGTCCATCGTGGACAAGGTGAATGCAGTCGGAGTGCTGAGGAGGACAATGGACGAGGTCAAGAGGTGCTGGAATGATGTGAAGCGCAAAACCAAGCAGAAACTCGCAGACAACCGCAAAGCAGCAATGCAGGCTGGGGGTGGGAGTCCTGCGCCACAGGAGGAGCTGGATGAGATGGAGGAATTGGTGTCCACAGTCATCAGTGTGGAGACGGTGGCAGGAGTCGGGGGCCAGACACTGCTCAACATGACCTGACACAATAGCAACAGGGTGAGTAACCACCAGGGACTGGGGGGACGGGGGGAGATGGGCACAATGGCACACATGCACAATGGAGTATAGCACACTGCACAACCACAATGACTCTGGATCATGTCCCTGATCTCCTTGCCATACTGCAGCACACATAGTAACAGCAAGTAGTCCCCCGTCCACAATGTGCCCAGAGGGGTCCCTCCCCACACATCACCAATTTCACAACAAACCCATGCACATGTGCTGAACCCAGCAAAGCTGCGGATCCGTGATCACCACTGACAATGCAAGTGACACTGCATGACGATGAGCATGTCTGCAGGCCACTCATCATGACATGTTGCACGCCACGACACCGAGGTGGCTGAGTGTGGTCCACATCCGGATAGGAGCAGGTCACACACTGACACATCCACGTGCACAAACAACCCCTGACGGCAACAAGACATCTGCGGACAAACCATGCCCAAGAGTCCCAACTCCCACCAAGAGCCCAATTTACCCAAGTATGCAACATCTCAGCACTGCATAAGCACAGAAGTCAAAGGCACACCGCCTGAAAGGGAGTAGGCCAAGAAAAGTCGGAGCTGCAGGGGCGGCTCTCCCACAATGCAGCACACACACAAGAATCAGAGCACATCAACATTGACAACAATGTGGTACAAACTGCAACACTTTCACAACAGAACAGAGGACACAACTGCTGCCGCTTGTGTGTAGAAACTGGCCAATCACATTTGGCATAGCAGGAAACTGTGACATGATAATGAACAAGTACAACCCCACATCCCTGATGGTGCACATATGTCCACTGTCCCGCTTCAAATAGGCAGCACATCCTAAACAGTCACAATGTACATTGTCATGCAGTCTGTTTTGAAACTTGGCCAATGCGTGAACATACATGGAACACACTGTTAAACTCCATCTCCCCTTTACATTGCAGAGGGAGAATCATCTACTCCTGCAGAGCAGACCAAACACCTCCTCACTGATGACGAGGAGGACCTCCCCACCTTCGACATTGACGCCCTCGAAGAGCTCATGGACAGCTTCCGCACCCCACCCCCAGGAGCAGGGCAGCCCAGCTGCATCGAGGAGACCCCACCCCCTGCATGGACCACACAGCAGGAGGCACCCACCACCCCGGCTGTCTCCCAGGCCCCCCACGAACAACACATGGCCTTCCAATGCCGTGTGTTAGAGGGCCAGAAGGAGATGGCTGATCAGGTGCGGGTGGGGTTCAACCTCATGGCAGCCAAACTAGATGCCATCCATGGGTGTCTATGTCCCATCAGGGACCACTTACAGTCCCTAACGGACACCCACAGTCTGCTCCATGGTCTCCAATGTCCCTGGCTGACATCGCTGGAGTCCGGAATCGGAGACAAGAACACCTGTCTGGTCAGAGTGGCTCCAGCGATCTCAGCCAGGAGATGGGACACATGCGGAGGCTCATGGAGGACATGGTGCGGATGGAGGCGGAAAGGATGGCTGCCACAGCTGCACATCAGTGAGATGTAGCTCGGATCTACCATGCCCTGCAGATCCTCATCATGGCATTGCTGCCACAAGGCCTGGCGCAGATGAATGCTGCTGCTCCTATACCATCCACATCTCCGCCCCCTGATGTGTCAGTGCCCCACAGTGCGGCAGACATTCCACCTCCGGCACCTGACGTGTCACTGCCACACAGTGCGGCCGACAATCCACCTCCGGCCCCTGATGTGTCAGTGCCACACAGTGCTGCAGCCGAAACACCACCACTGTCAGGTGAGGCACATCACACATCAGGGGACGATGATGTGGATGAGACTGCCGTTGTGGTAATGAGGAAGCGGTAGCATTCATCTCTACCAAATGGCCTGTTTCTGCTTGGTTCGGCCCTTTGCATCATCACCTTCCACTGTCCCCCGATACACTCTGCGGCACTCACCTTGGACCTCGACATGGACTGCCATATACTGTTTGGTTACCAATGACACAGCAATCAGACTGTGGACTGAACTCTTCCTCTTCCGATGAACTTGTCCGTCCCTAATGGACTCTGGCTGGCCCTCCACGGGGCAACAATGTCAAGTGGGGTGTGCATGGCACTGTACTGCTCCAGCTGCTACACTCCAATGAAGGTGAATAAAACATTCAAATTCACACAGATGTGTCATGTCTATGAACCTTCAAGTATGACAGTATGGATGAATGTAGGGTCACTGATTCCCCCTCACGTCCATTTTGCACATGTTGTGGGGCTTGGGTCACATGGTGCAACATTGCCGATTGCGGTCCGGGTGGCGCAGACACTACAACCGAGACACACGCAATGGTTACTTCCTTGTCCAGGCCAGAACGGACCCACGCCCAGAGCCCCTGGCTCATTGTTCACACCCCTACGCTGGACTGGCATTCACCAGCCCAGCCCACTCCGCTTACGCTCACAGGGGGTGATGACACAGCTACATGTCCCAGGTCTTCCCCGTAGTGATCTGCTGGTCACTGGTCTAGTTGTCAGCATGCCACAGCCACTCCCTGAGGGCTGGTTTACACCCACACCTCACCCATCCAGCACAGGCGTCACAGGACATGTGACCCTTCCAATAAAAGGGGCCCACCACAGCACATTCCCCAGTGCCGGAGGTGACATGATGGCATCCGCACCACGAGACTCAATCATGAGGGGGCCGTGACTTGCATTGCACTGAGTTAGTGGCACCCGATGGCCTGCATCCGGCACAGGCCGTGGCGAAGACTAGCGTTGCACAGAGTTAGTAGCACCCGATGGACAGCGTCCTGCACGGGCCTACCGCCACGTGGCGATGACTTGTGTTGCACTGAGTTAGGCCCACCTGAAGAGCTGATCGGGTGTGCAGCCTGCGATGATGCGTTGGCCTCGATACGGCGTCCAGCAAATCAAGACTCGAATTGAACTGTGAGCCCTGCTGGACCGCAGTGTACGCGCAGGCAGCAGTCAGCACACACATGACTCCGTGGTGCGGTGCCGCAGGGTGCGCTGGGGGCCTGTGGCGTGGGATCCAGCGATCGGCTGAGGAGGTCGCACCGGCACGTGGAGGGCCCTCTGGGAGACACGCCAGTGGCTGCAGGTGAGCATTGAGGCCTGGGTGCGCAGGGGCGGGCAGTCATTGCTGGGCGGTGGACCGGTCTGGGGACCAGGGCTAAGGTGCAGCAGGCGCACAGGATCGTGCAGGTACCACCGGTCACGGAGGCGGCCACGTGGCTGGGTGGGGGCACTGCCCTGGCAGACACGAGCCTGCATGCGCTGACGAGATGTACGTGGGTTGGCTTGGGACATAGTCACCTCGTCTCCAGTGTGAATACGGCCGTTGAATGTGGTCGGACACGTGTGTGTAGGCCTATGGTCACGATATGGTGGACACAGAGGCACACACAGTAGTTACTGTGGTGGCCATCCCAGAAGTGGACCACGCCCAGGGCTCCGGGCTATTCATTCGTGACATACGCCGGCCAAGGCCGCTCCGCTCAGGCTTACAGGGGGGGACCACATGGCTACATGTCCAAGGTCTTCCACACTGCCTGGGGTAACCTGTTTGCATCCACTGTCCACTACACTGCAAACACCAGCAGTAGATGTCCACGTGGACCTGTCTGTGCTCTGCATACTGCAGTCTGTCCAGCACATCTCCACCACACTTGGCATTGTGTCCTTTCTTATTGCTGGGTCACTTGCCTCCTTTGCACATTCTTGGTTCCCACCTCTCCCCACATTCTGCAATTGTGTGGCAGAGGGGCTCTGCCTTTGTGGATGGTTTGTCTACATGTCTGTCCACTGTTACCATGGTTACTTGAGTTGTCGTGTCCAGTAGTTGGGCCTGTTGGTTGGCATGTTGTATGTGATTTTGTTACGTGTGCTCTCCCACAGTTGTGAGTTGTGTGATTGTGGAGTTGAGGTGTGTGGTGTGTTCAGTTAGTACTTACCAATGAGCAGTGCATAGCCATGGGTGCCATCCTGGAAGCACTGGTTGATGATAGCCTGTCGGAAGATGTATGTATCATGCACACTGCCTGTGAAGTTGGCGACGACATTGGGGAGCTGTCCCCGGTGGTCCACTATCGCCTGCACATTGATGAAATGTGTGTGCTTTCTGTGGCGGTTATTGTGTGCAGGGTCGGCAGGGGGCACAAGTGGTACATGTGTACAGTCAATTGCCCCCGACACGTGCGGTAAGGCAGCTATGGCATAATTCCCTTGCATGGTCTCCAGCTGTTCATGCACAGTGTGGGGGAAGTGAAGGTGCAGGGGTATCAAGATGATACAAACCGTGATGTTTACAGGTATGATGAATCCTGCATGATGAGACCGTAACAGATGTTTGTGTGGTCGTAACCTTCCTTTTCTTTCTGGCGGAGGTTACGAGCACACGGACTTCTGTTACAGTATGTTTGGACTGGATTCATCGTACCTGTATGCATTCCGGTTTGTCCAAGTGGAATACACTGTGCCAGATTACGTTTGTGACTATGAGGACGCTTGACCATTGTCACCATTTCTCCAACAGGTTTCTGACTACTGATTTCGGGATATGGAATGGTATTGGTGAGTTCCCGCAGCATTTACAGTTTTTGGATCCCCACGTTGCCCTGGTGAAGTTCCCCGTTGGGAATGGAACGCGTTGGCTGAGCTTTTCGTCTTGTTGTTTTTGTATTTGTAATAAAGTTCTGTTTTTACACTACCGTTGACTGCTGGACTTCATGACCTGGGGGAGAGGGTCCGGGGGGTGGTTGCGGTGGTTGTTGTGGCCCTCTTGGGTCTCCAGGCTGCATGATCATTGTCTCCATGGCATCTGTTGGTCTTCAGATGTGGCTCTAGGTTGGGCTCCCTTTCATGCTGCAGGTTGTCGTCCTGCTTAACACCAGTGAGAGGCAGGTGTTGAATACCTGCTGCTAACGCGCCTTATCGCCTGTTTTCGGATCGCATCGCTGATCTGGCTGCTCGTTGGGAATGTCGCGAAGTGGTGTTTTCGTATGTTTTTGCACGGGAACGCCTACTCTGCATATCATTAGCGTTAGTTGTCGCTCTCATCCGTGGCGATGTGTTTTGCGGCAGCTATCGGGGGAAAACTGGCGATGTCGGCAGATTGTACCAGCTTGTGAATGGGGCGATAAGTCTATCGCCACTTTTGCAGCGCTAAAGTGCCGATAAATCGACGATGGCTCATTGAGAATATGCCCCTAAGATGTTACAAGGACTAGATCCTTGTAAAGTGAGAAAATATACTAACTTGCAGGGTCATTCTCTGGCTTGTCTTTCAAGAAAAGTGTGTCGAAGTACTTTTCATCATTTAAGAATGTTAGCAGCACATCACTCAGAATTGCGGAAGTTAGTAAGAATATTGTACTGTGTAAAAAGTCCTGCATTATCTTTAAGTGAAATAAACACAGCTCTTTTGCATGGTTCAGTATTGGATGTAAAAAAAGTTTCTAATGATTTACAGTTTCGTTTCTCTGGTCCTCGAGAGGAGTGTACAGAAAGTGAGAGTTTGATAAGATTAGGTGTTGAAGAAGAGGTGGAAGATAGTACTACTGAGAAGTTTGTAGAAGAAATTGCAAAGTTTAAGGTACTTTCTTGTGAAAAACCAAACTATGTTTGTATTTGTTGTCAACATACTCACTATAGAATTCAAACTAGGAATGTTGATGTGTATTTAAAAAGTGAAAAGGAAAACAAGGATAAGTGGGAGCAATTTGGTGCTTATTTGTTGGTGGAGGCTCGTTTTGAGTTGGGTAGTGATCAACGTATTTGTAAATATTGTTACAACAAATTAGAAGAGAACAAAATGCCAGCTAGAGCTGTACATAACACCCTAGAGTTGGTAGCTATTCCTCCGGAACTGGTAGATTTGAATACGTATGAGTCCATTCGTATTCAATCTGTGCATCCGTTTCAGGCTATAGTTCGTTTGGAGCTTAAAACAGGTAAGCTGCCTCCAACAGATTTACAAAGAGGTTTAAAAGGAATAGTTGAGTATTTACCTTTAGATTTTAAGAAAAATATTGAAACTGTTGGTATAGAGAGAGAGGAAAGTGAACCTGTAGTTATTCTAGTTAATGGTGTACCAACAAAGAGTCGGAAAGTATGTCAAGAGTTAGTAGATGTCATCAAACTTCAAAAGGCTACATTATATCTTGTACAAAACAATATTTATTATAAAAATGTATATGTGGAAGAACAAGAAATATCTTTAGAAGATGATAGAGAAATTTTAACTGGCTAAATAGAAAAAGTGGACAACTCCAGGAGTGAAGAAATTTATGAACATTACAGTGTACATCCTCTACATTCAAAAGAAGTTATAGGAAACACTATTGAATTATTCCAAATGAAGAAAGCGAAGGGAACTCCCATGAGTGTATGGGAAAAAAGTTTAGAAGCTCGTTGTTTTCCACAGCTCTCCCCCACTGGAAAAGGTGGACGATATGATGAACGACCAGTACAGATTCCAGCTTCAGAAAATCATACAACAAGATTGTACTCAGAAGATGCAAGATTTCGACAGTGTATTCCATATTTATTTCATCTTCTGTTTGAAAGTGACTTGTCTGGACTTTCATATGCAGTGAACCACATAATAAAAAACGGGAGTTCATCTTACACATGTTTCTGCAAAGGAATTTTTGGACAAAGTTCAACAAAGAGAATCTCATTTAATTAATTTGATGGCGTGTCTACGTGGTACTAATGAGTATTGGTATCATCATCACGGAGAACCTAAATGTATGTTCAGAAACGTAGGAACCCCTACGTTGTTTGTTACGCATAGCTGCGCTGAATAAGGCATGGGACGATTTACTTGAATTTCTACGACAAGCAAATTCAAATGTAAAAAACATTGAATTGAAGACAGATGGAGAACTCTGTTCCTTGGATCCTGTAAGTGTGTGCAGATATTTTATTCATAGGTTTCAAGCTATGATGTCTTTTATCTGCAATAAAAATAATCCACCTCTTGGAGAAGTTAATGATTTCTTTTGGAGAAAGGAGTACAAGCCAGAGGTGCTCCTCATATACACATGCTATTATGGATCAAGAATGCACCTAAATTTGGAACCGATTCTGATGAAATTGTTTTGTCTTTCATTGAAGACTATGTTACCTGTGCCATTCCAAAAAAAGGAGGAGAAAACAGCTTAAGACAACAAGTTTTACGGTTTCAAAGTCATCGATGTGGAAAATATTGTCGACCAAAATACACGTCAAAGGGAACATTTTATACAAAATGTCGTTTTGGATTCCCACGTCCAGTAATTTCAAAAGGAAGAGTCAATAGTTTCATGTCAGCAGTAAGGCATGCTATAACTCGAAAATCCCGAAGAATACTTACAACATAAAAAGAACTGAAGATTCAAAGTATATTAATGACTACAATCCAGTGATTCTGACAATGTGGAATGCAAACATGGATATCCAGTATGTTGCAGATAATTCGATTGCTGTTGCTTGCTATGTTACGTCATATATAACGAAATCTGAAAAGACGGAGTTGAAAGAAATGTGGGAAGAAATTTCACAAGAGAAGACTCTTAGTAACAAATTGTACAGATTTAGTTTGAAGATTCTTTCCCATCGAGAGATTGGTTCCTACGAATGTTCGGATCCATTGACCTCTGCAAGTTTATATTCAAAGTCAAGAGGAATTATTTGGTCTTGCTGCAACACGAAATCGAGTATTGAAATCTCTACAAGAAATTGAATATTTAGCATTGAATGAACCAGAAAGTACAGATATTGTTAAAACATATATGTTGGATACGTACTATCCCAAAAGGAGTCCACATCTGGAAAACTTATGTCTCTATGAAGTACTGCAACATTACAGTTTTAAGAGCAATTTTACAGAAAATATAAATGAAAAAAAATATGCAGTAATTGGATGTAATGGATGTTTGGTAAAACATGCCAAAGGAAATCTTATTAACCACAGGAAACTCAGTTGTGAAACTCCAGATAAAAGGAATCTTTCTATTTAGCACTTCTGCAATTCTTCAAGCCTTGGCGTAGTGAAATAGAATTACTTGGAGATTTTGAGTGCTATGAATATTCCTTTAATGCATGTAAAGATAGCATTCAATCACAATTTTTCCAACTTATCTACAAATGTTAAATGAAGAGATTGAACAAGAAACTACGATTGCAGCTGAAATAGCTAGAGACAGTTCTCAAGATAGTCAAAGTTCTGCTTCACTAAGTCAAGATCCACTAGGACAACCAATTGTTGAAAATGAAGCAGCAATAGCCATGAAAGAAATAGAAATGGCAATGCAACAAGCACAACAGTATATTATTGAGTTGGGAAACTTAGAAGAAAAACTAAATATTGAACAAAAACAAATATATCAGCAAGTGACAGAACAGATACAGCATGGTTTACTGCATGAAAAAAAAGAATGCCAATGCACATCATTTAAACCTATTCGAATGTACATCAGTGGGCAAGCTGGAACAGGAAAAAGTTTCTTAATTAAAGTTTTGACCAGTTATCTACACAAAACCACTGAATCACATGTATCTTGTGTTGTAACTGTTCCAACTGGGTCAGCAGCACACAACATTAAAGGGATTACATTAAATCAATTGCTCATGCTACCAGTTGAACATGAAAATAAGTTGGAATATCACAAGCTATCTGGAGTAGCTTGTTATGAAGTTTCAAGAGTACTCAAGAAAATGAATCTTCTAATCATTGATGAGGTGAGCATGGTCTCAAACTTAATGCTTGCCATTGTACATTTAAGAATGCAACAGATTTTAAAACAGATTATGATGTTCTATTTAGAGGAAAACATGTAATTCTATTCGGCGACCTACTACAACTTACTCCTGTAAAAGGACAACCTGTTTTCAAAACACTTCTCCATGAAGACACTAAGAAATCTTTGGGTAGTATTGGAAATGTCAACATTTGGTCTTATTTTGAATATAAAGAACTTATTAAGAATATGCGACAAGCAAGTGATGAACATTATGGAAACATTCTTCAAGAGATAAGAATTTGTGTTTTAACAAAACATGGAATAGAAGCTTTACAAAGTCGGCTTTTAATGAACTTGTTTCCAAATGAAAACATTGCACCTGAAATAATATACAAAAAAACTGGCGAAAAGAAGTCTGTAGTTTGCCTAATGTCTACACTGCAAGAGTGTTCTACATTCAATCAAGAACTTTTGAAATTGGAAAAACAACCAACAACCTACGGCCTAATTTGAATGTAGAAGAAGGTTTAGTAAATGGAGCAATGGGAAAAGTTGTTGATTTTGTAAATTTTCAGAACATAGATGGAATTGAATTTTTGAAGATTAAATTTAATCAGATTGAAGAGGTAAAACAGATTGGACATGTTAGTGTTCGTTTTTTGCTTGTAAAAGACATGTATGTTCGTAGAAAAAATTTCCTCTTTTTTTAGCATATGCTGAACCATTCATAAATCTCAAGGTTTAAGTGTAGACAGTGCTTTGGTAAATATTTGAAGTACAGTGTTTAAAGAAGGCATGGCATATGTTGCATTGTCTTGAGTAAGGACATTATCTGGTTTGTATTTGATTGATTTTGATGAGAAAAAGATTACTGCTGATGTAAATTGTGTAAGAGAGTACAATCGTTTAAGAAGACTTTATGCTCCTAACTTAGGTGAATATACCGTATATGAGAAACGTGTAGTGTGTCCAAAATGGAAATATGACAAATATTTCACTGAGATTCAAAAAAGAAAACAATTCAAGAGTATCATGAAACTGCAAAGAAAATGAAAATGGACACAGTTGATGGTATTGTAGGATACCAGTTAGAAAATAGTTCAGGTATCAACTGCTATGTTAATGTAACTGGGAATTATGTGTTTTATCTGGAGGATCTTCATCATGAAATTATGGAAAATCGAGAAAAAAGATTCTGTTCTTTTCTACATTATATTTTTCAAAAGTTAGTAACTGATAGAACTAAAATCCATACTGGTTCTGGCATTTGGCATCTTTTGGATATATGTACTGGATCATTGAAAGTTACATTGAATGTACATCAAGATGCACAAGAATTTCTTATGTTTATGCTTGCAGTATTGGAAGATGAAGGAATAGAAATTGAAAAATTGTTTGGACTAAGTTACAGATGGGATCATAAATGTGAAGAGTGTTCATTTTCTTCTACCACTGAAATAGACACTGAACGATTCATATATTTGACAATACCAGATTGCAAATCAGTGTCTTTTAACAAGTTACTAAAAACAGCAAATCAAGATATGAAATGTTCTCATTGTAAATCAGAAATGTTGTCAACATTATTTATAGAAAGATTTGGACAATATGTCATGTTAATGCTACAACGTTGTAGAGCAGATGGAAGAAAATTGGAAACCAAAATTACAAATTTTGTGGCAAGTCAAGTATCAATTTCAGGAAGAACTTTTAAAGCAGTGGCTATTATTTTTCATGATGGACCTACTACAACATGTGGACATTATACTGTGTATTTAAAGTGCAATAAAGGATGGACACATTGTAATGATGCCCATTTGGAATTCAAATGTAGGTTGCCTTACGAATTACCAAATTCATATCTGATATTTTTGATGCCAAAGTTTTGAAAACATCATTCGGCCTATTGGGAAGATGTGAACACGAATTACCGAGTTTATTTTGGATATTTTCAATGCAAATGGATTTGGAAACATTATTCGGCCTATTGGGAAGATGTGAACAATTACTGTTTGGATTAATGTTTGTGCTAATTCTTATTGCATTTGCAAAATTGTGTTTGAAAGAAGTAGTTTATATATTTGATCTTTATATTATACGCGATGTAAATGAGAGTGTATATTTTACAAAATGTACTTGAGAGAAATAAAAGATATAATGTAGTTGAAGAATGAAATTTAGAAACTGTAGATAGGTAAACAGATAGTTGCACTTGTTGTAAATATTTTCAACACAGATTTGGGTTTTGTTTACAATCCCATTGATTGTTTTTTTTCCCCCGCTGTTGTATGATGATCTACATTGGAATCACTATGTATGGTGAAATTCAGTAGAATCTGAGAACAGCAAAAAAGGAAAACTGAATATGTTATGTTATTCTAAAATTATGTTGTGTTCTTAAAACTATAATATTATATGTAATAACAGTTTTTCTTCTTTTTTACAGAAGTTAATGGTAAAGTTTGAAAAGATTTTAAATTCAGTTTACAACAAAACTACTGTAAAATAGTTCCACTGAGTTTTGTATCTTCTTTAATAAAAAGGTAAGATGAAATAATGTAATAAGCATGATAACGTGAACAGTCGCTTTTACTGCACTCATCCATTTTTTCAAACACTACCCATGCACTCATCTATACAGTTAGGCACTATTCCCACACTCCTCCAATCACCCACGCACTATCCATGCACTTCTCCAATCACCTAGCCAGTACCCATAAACTTATAATATCACCCAGACACTACCTATGTACTCCTCCATTCACCCAGGCACTATCTGTACACTCATGCAATCAGCTAGACATTACCCGTACACTCTACCAATCACCCAGGTATTACCTATATACTTCTCCAATACCCCAAACATTACCCCTGCACTCATGCAATCACCCAAACACTACCCTTGCACTCTTTCAATCACCCAGGCAGTATCTATGCACTCCTCTAATCACTCAGCCAGTACCATGCACTTATAAAATCACCCAGACACTACCTATGCACTACTCCAATCATCCAGGCACTACTACTACACTCATGCAACCACCTGGACATTACCCCTGCACTCATGCAATCACTTAGGGCCAGATGTACGAAGTATTTTTGCATGCGCAAACAGGTTTGCGACCCGTTTGCGCATGCAAAAATACCTAAGGGCCAAGTACAAACCCTAATTAGCGAGTCGCAAATTATTAGCAACTCGCTAATTAGGATTTGTGACTCGCTATTAGGAAGGGGCATTTCAAGGGCGTCCCTTCCTAATAGCGAGTCTGAGCGAGTCTGAGCCCAGGGACCACTGCCTGCCCTTAAAAAACTTAAACGAAAATGTTTCATTTTTTTAAAAATGCATCCCATTTTCCTTTAAGGAAAACGCGCTACATTAAAAAAAATAAACCTGCTTTATTGAAAAGCAGTCCCAAACATGGAGGTCTGCTGATCCCAGCAGCCCACCATCCCTGGGAGGGCAAGCCATTCCCAATGGGGTCACAAACTGCGAGTGGCTCATTAATATTTATGAGCCTCGCATTTTGCGACCCCATTTGGGAATCACTAACAGTGTCTCTGACACTGTTGTACATTTGCTTTTGCGAGTCGCAAATTGCGACTCGCAATTTTTCGCAATTTGCGAGTCGCAAAAGCAAATGGTCATACATATGGCCCTAAGTCATTAAACATGCACTCCTTCAATCACTCAGGCAGTACACATGCACTTATAAAATCACCCAGGCACTATCGATGCACTCTTCTAATCACCCAGGCACTACCCCTGTACTCCTCCAATCACCCAGCCAGAACCCTTCAACTTATAAAATCACCCAGGCACTACCTATGCACTCCTCTATTCACCCAGGCACTACCCCAACACTCATGCAATCAGCAATACATAATCCCTACACTCATGCAATTACCCAGGCATTACTTATGCATTCCTCTAATCCTCAGACATTACGCTTGCACTCATGCAATCACTCAGACATTACTCATGCACTCCTCCAAACACAAACACTCACACATTACACCTGCACTCATGCAATCACCCAGGCATTACCCAAGCACTCCTTCAATCACCCAGGCACTACCCTTGCACTCTTCCAATCACCCAGGCACTACCCCTGTACTCATGCAAATACCCAGCCAGTACCTATGCACTTATAAAATCACCAGGCACTACCCCTACACTCATGCAATCAGCTAGACATTACCCCTACACTCATGCAATTACCCAGGCATTACCTATCCACTCCTCTAATCCCCCAGACATTACCCCTGCACTCATGCAATCACTTAGGCATTACCCATGCACTCGTCCAATTAACTACACATTACCCCTGCACTCATGCAATCACTTAGGCATTACCTATGCATTCCTCCAATGACCCAGACATTATACTTGCACTCATGCAATCACCTAGGTATTACCCATGCAGTCCTTCAATCACTCAGGCAGTACCCATGCACTTATAAAATCATCCAGGCACTACCTATGCACTCATGCAATCATCCAGGCACTACTTATGCACTCCTGCAATCACCCAGGAACTACCACTACACTCATCCAACCACCCAGATATTACTCTTGCACTCATGCAATCTCCCAGGCACTAGCTATGCACTCATAGAATAACCCAGGCACTGCACTTGCACTGCTGCAATCATCCAGGCACTATACGTGCACTCCTCCTATCATCCAGCCAGTACCCATGCACTTAAAAAATCATCCAGGCACTACTTCTACACTTTTCCAATCACCCAGGCACTGCCATTACAGTCATGCAATGACCCAGCCATTACTCTTGCACTCATGCAATCAGCCAGACATTACTCATACACTCCTCCAATTACCTGCACATTACCCCTGCACTCATGCAATCACTTAGGCATTACCCATGCACTTCTCCAATGACCCAGACATTACCCCTGAACTCAGACAATCACCTAGCTATTACCCATGCAGTCCTTCAATAACTCAGGCAGTACCCATGCACTTATAAAATCATCCAGACACTACCTATGCACTCATGCAACCACACAGGCACTACTGATGTACTCCTCGATGCACCTAGGCATTACCCATGCACTCCTCCAATCAGCCATGCACTATTCATGTACTCCTTCAATCACCCAGGCACTACTCTTGCACTCCTCCAATATCTCAGGCACTACCCCTGTACTCCTATAATCACCCAGGCTATACCCATGTACTTATACAATCACCCAGGTACTACCTCTACACTCATGCAATCAACTAGGCATTACCCCTAAGCCTGGGCGTAGTTCGCGAAGTAGCGCTACGCGAAGCTACGCAAAGTGCAGTTCGCACTATGCGAGCTACGCGTAGCACTACGCGAGCTACGCGTAGCACTACGCGAACTGCGTAGCGCTGTGTTCGCAATGATTGCACAGTGCCGGATGCTTGTCCGCACTGTGCAATCATTGAAAACGGCATCTTGCACAGTGCGAGCTGTCTTTTACTGCCGCTCGAGTAGATTTTTACTCGAGCTGCAGCTTTCTCAACGCGGACTGGTAGTTTTTCATCGCGAGCGGTCGCGAGCATACACAACCACTCGCAATGAGAAACCTGACCTCCCCGCGTTGAGAATCTCGCCGGGATGTCATTTTGCTTGCTCGCGGTCGCCAACTTGACGTTGAGGACCGCGAGCAAGCAAAAAATGACCGCTGCACTACGCTACGCTACGCGTGTTTGCACTGTGCTACGTGCAATTCGCGTTGTGCGAAGTAGCGCAAACTTCGCAGACTACGCGAGCATAGCGTAGTGCTTTGCCCAGGGTTAATTACCCCTACAATCATGCAAATACCCAAGCATTACCTATCCACTGCTCCAATCACCCAGACACTATCCTTGCACTCCTCCAATCACCCAGGCACTACTTATGCAATCCTGCAATCACACAGGAACTACCACTACACTCATGCAACCACCCAGACATTACTCTTGCACTCATGCAATCACCCAGGCACTAGCTATGCACTCATAGAATAACCCAGGCAGGACTCTTGCACTGCTGCAATCATCCAGGCACTATCCATGCACTCTTCCAATCATCCAGCCAGTACCCATGCACTTAAAAATCACCCAGGCACTACTTATACACTTTTCCAATCACCGAGCAACTACTACTACAGTCATGCAACGACCCAGACATTACTCTTGCACTCCTCCAATTACCTACACATTACCCATGCACTCATGCAATCACTTAGGCATTAGCCATGCACTCCTCCAATGACCCAGACATTACCCCTGCACTCATGCAATCACCTAGCTATTACCCATGCAGTCCTGCAATCACTCAGGCAGTACCCATGCACTTAAAAATCATCCAGGCACTACCTATGCACTCATGCAATCACCCAGGTACTACTTATGCACTCCTGCAATCACCCAGGAACTACCACTACACTCATGCAACCACCCAGAAATTACTCTTGCACTCATGTAATCACCCAGGCACTAGCTATGCACTCATAGAATAACCCAGACACTACTCTTATACTGCTGCAATCATGCAGGCACTATCCATGCACTCCTCCATCATCCAGCCAGTACCATGCACTTAAAAAATCACCCAGGCACTACTTATACACTTTTCCAATCACCCAGCCACTACCACTACAGTCATGCAACAACCCAGACATTACTCTTGCACTCATGCAATCACCCAGGCACTAGCTATGCACTCATAGAATAACCCAGGCAGTACTCTTGCACTGCTGCAATCATCCAGGCACTATCCATGCACTCCTCCAATCATCCAGGCAGTACCCATGCACTTAAAAAATCAACCAGGTACTACTTATACACGTTTCCAATCACCCAGGCACTACCACTACAGTCATGCAACAACCCTGACATTACTGTTGCACTTATGCAATCAGCCAGACATTACTCATGCACTCCTCCAATTACCTACACATTACCCCTGCACTCATGCAATCACCTTGCTATTACCCATGTAGTCCTTCAGTCACTCATGCAGTACCCATGCACTTATGAAATCATCCAGCCACTACCTATGCACTTATGCAATCACACAGGCACTACTGATGCACTCCTCGATGCACCTAGACATTACCCATGCATTCCTCCAATGAGCCATGGACTATCCATGTACTCCTTCAATCACCCAGGCACTACCCTTGCACTCCTCCATTAAGTCAGGCACTACCCCTGTACTCATATAATTACCCAGGCAATACCCATGCACTTATAAAATCACCCAGGCCCTACCTCAACACTAATGCAATTAGCTAAACATTACCCCTACACTCATGCAATTACCCAAGCATTACCTGTGCACTCCTCTAATCCCCTAAACATTAACCCTGCACTCATGGAATAACCAATGCATTAGCTACACACTGCTCCAATCACCCAGGCACTAACCTTGCACTCCTCCAATCACCCAGGCACTACTCATGCAATCCTGCAATCACCCAGGAACTACCACTACAATCATGGCAACCACCCAGACACTACTGTTGCACTCATGCAATCACCTAGGCACTAGCCATGCACTCATAGAATAACCCAGGCACTACCTATGTACTCCTCCAAACACCCAGGCACTACCCCTATACTCATGCAATCAGCAAGACATTACCCTTACAGTCATGCAATTACCCAGGCATTACCTATGCATTCCTCTAATCCCCAGACATTATGCTTGCACTCATGCAATCACTCAGACATTACCCCTGCAGTCATGTAATCATCCAGACATTACTCATGCACTCCTCCAAACACACACATATTACCCCTGCACTCATGCAATCACCCAGGCATTACCCAAGCACTCCTTCAACCACCCAGGGACTACCCTTGCACTCTTCCAATCACCCAGGTACTACCCCTGTACTCATGCAACTACCCAGCCAGTACCTATGCACTTATAAAATCACCAGGCACTACCCCTACACTCATGCAATCAGTTAGACATTACCCCTACACTCATGCAATTACCCAGGCATTACCTATGCACTCCTCTAATCCCCCAGACATTACCCCTGCACTCATGCAATCACTTAGGCATTACCCATGCACTCCTCCAATTACTTACACATTACCCCTGCACTCATGCAATCACTTAGGCATTACCCATTCACTCCTCCAATTACTTACACATTAACCCTGCACTCATGCAGTCATCTAGCTATTACCCATGCAGTCCTTCAATCGCTCAGGCAGTACCCATGTACTCATAAAATCATCCAGGCACTACCTATGCACTCATGCAATCACCCAGGCACTTCTTATGCACTCCTGCAATCACCCAGGAATACCGCTACACTCATGCAACCACCACTCATGCAATCACCCAGGCACTACCTATGCACTCATAGAATAACCCAGGCACTGCTGCAACCACCCAGGCACTATCCATGCACTCCTCCAATCATCCAGGCAGTACCCATGCACTTATAAAATCACCTAGGCACTACTTATGCACTCTTCCAATCACCCAGGCATGACAAATACAGTCATGCAAATACACAGACATTACTCCTGCACTCATGCAATCAGAAAGAGATTGCTCATGCACTCCTCCAATTACCTACACATTACCCCTGCACTCATGCAATCACTTAGGCATTACCCATGCACTCCTCCAATGACCCAGACTTTAACCCTGCACTCATGCAATCACCTAGCTATTACCCATGCAGTCCTTCATTCACTCAGGCAGTATCCATGCACTTATAAAATCATCCAGGCACTACCTTTGCACTCATGCAATCACACAGGCACTACTGTTGCACTCCTCAATGCACCTAGGCATTACCCATGCACTCCTCCAATCAGCCATGCAGTATCCATGCACTCCTTCAATCACCCAGTCACTACCCTTGCACTTGTCCAATCATCCAGGCACTACCCCTGTACTCATGCAATTACCCAGGCAATACCCATGCACATATAAAATGACCCAGGCACTACCTCTACACTCATGCAATCAGTTGGACATTACCCCTACACTCATGCAATTACCCAAGCATTACCTATGCACTCCTCTAATCCCCAGACAACACCCCTGCACTCATGGAATCACCAATGCATTAGCTGTCCACTGCTCCAATCAACGCAGTCTGGCCGCGAAGGACGTCACACCCGGTTCGGCAAACATGGGGCCGGAAAGGTTTTGAAGTGTCGGATCCTGATGCACAGCGAAGTAAAAAGAAAGAAAACCGGAGATTCCAGTCCGTAGCCCACTGGGGCAGGATGTATCATTGAAAGAAAGGACATGGACATGAACTGAGCCAACTGGGGAATAATAGAGGCTCAAGCAGACTACAGGTGCCAGCATGCTTTGAACAGTTAACTCACCTGAGAGGCCCGAAATGGCCATATATATTGCATGCAGTAAATTGTGCCTACGAGCGATTCAGTTCTACCAGCTGTCACCCTTTGAAGAAGGAGCCAGTGAGCTCTGAAGCGCCTTGGGAATTGTCATTTTATCGGAGCAGAATGTGCCGGTTTTATCATTAAAGGCTTGTGAAGACCTCTGGTGTTGGAGGCGTCCTTGAATCAGGGCATGTTTTTTGTGGGATATATGCACGGCAGTCCGGCCGCGAAGGACGCCACACCCTGTTCAGCAAACATGGGGCCGGAAAGGTTTTGAAGTGTCGGAACCTGAGGCACAGCGGAGTAAAAAAAAAGAAAACCGGAGATTCCAGTCCGTAGCCCACTGGGGCAGGATGTATCATTGAAAGAAAGGACATGGACATGAACTGAGCCCACTGGGGATTAATAGAGGCTCAAGCAGACTACAGGTACCAGCATGCTTTGAACAGTTAACTCACCTGAGAGGCCCGAAATGCCGTATATATTGCGTGCAGTAAATGGTGCCTACGAGCGATTCAGTTCTACCAGCTGTCACCCTTTGAAGATGGAGCCAGTGAGCTCTGAAACGCGTTGGGAATTTTCATTTTATCAGAGCAGAATGTGCCGGTTTTATCATTAAAGGCTTGTAAAGCACTCTGGTGTTGGAGGCGTCCTTGCATCAGGGCATGTTTTTTGTAGGATATATATATATATATATATATATAGAGAGAGAGAGAGAGATAGGTAGATATATAGAGATAGATAGATAGATAGATAGATAGATAGATAGATAGATAGATAGATAGATAGATAGATAGATAGATAGATAGATAGATAGATAGATATAGATATATTACCTACTGGTGTTTTAATCATCAGTCTTTATCACCTATCTGCTGTATGTGAACAGTCCTGATTTTGGAGTAGGGATAGGAACAGATGTACAGGTGGTGGCAGGAGGTGGATGGGACTACAACAGAAACCCTTAAAAGCTGATTAAAACAAAAAGTGGATGTGCATATTTGAGGTAAAAACATGACTATATCAAGTAGTATCAAGTAGTAGTTGAGTAGAAATGCTCACTAAAATAAAATACCAAAAACTCTGTTATAGTCCAACAAACAAAGGTATACAAATCCCTTATAGAGTATTAGTGACATTTATAGCTTTGTGATATACCTGTGTGTGTTGTACTGATGCATTTGGAGACAAACCCTGTGTGTCGCCCTGCCCTGCTTGACTGCCTTAGCCTCCTTTTCCCCTCATACAGGAACTGCATACCTTTTCCTTCATGTCGTGTATTATGGGGCTCGTATGCTGGACCTATAAGGGCCCCTGATCCCCCCTTTTGTTACTATATTTATGTTAGGGTTGTCTACAACAGACAGGCCATACAGCATGTCAGGGTACATAGTTTAGAGGGCATGCTTCTCCAGGATGGTGACATGAAGATTAGACCCAGGTTCACCACCAGAAATAGCCTTTGCCACCTGAACCCTGAGGAACCTCTCCTTCACCCACCTCTTCTGATTCTGCCATTTTTTTAATATCTTCCAGAGTATGTGCCTTCTTTCCCAATGTGTTTACAGAGTCTGTGATCTCTTGCCACAAAGCTGTTTTGTCCACTCCTCTGTAGTGTTTGTCCACAAACGTACCTACAAGAACTGTCTCCTCCTCAGTGATTTTCCTCTTCCTCTTTAGTGTTCTGCATCCTGGAGGCTGGATGTGGCTCCATTTAGTCAAAGGATAACATAATCCAAGAGGTAGAGGGCAGAACCCAGTGTGCTGTACTTATATGTTTTCAAAAGAATGGGTGTCAGGTATGTGTGTTTTCCTTCGTGTGCATTGCATCAGCCTATTTACTTCTATTTAGTGGTCTCCATCCAAGTGGCAGACAACTCCACCTAGGTTGCGGACATCACAGCTGCACTACCAGAAATCTACCCCACACAGGCGGAACAGAAAATACAGTTGTAAAGCTACTTATAGTAACTGTACATGCCTAAATTTAGTTGTTGGAAGCTCCACCCCTCATTGGAGGCAGTCCTGGTTGTGGCTCAGGGACTGCTGCTCCAGCTTTGTCTGTAATGCACCAGGAATGGGATCTGTAGAAAGGAAAGTTAGAAGGTGTCAATATTAATATAATCACTATTTCTATAAAGGGGGGTTGTGGTAGAAAGCTGTGTGTGAGTGACGTTTTGGAATATATGTCTATATGAGAAGAGGGAGATATGTGCTATTTGAAGATAGTTCGGCATAAGTGGGCAGTCATCCTCAAGTTGAAAGATAGAATTTATTTTGTATCAATTGGGTTGATGAAGGGATTCCTTGGAACAACCATGTCACATAGCAGATTGGGGTACATGTTGGAGTTGATGTAACTTGCTGGTCTGGTGAGACAGGCATGATCCAGGTCTGCCATCGGGCAAAGACTTTGCCACCTGTTTCTTTGCAAACTTGACTTTCACCCACCTCCTCTAATTCCGTCACTTAATTATTTTTTATCCCAACAGAGTCCAACTCCACCCCCAATGCATTGACTCTGTTAGGGACCTCCTGTCACATTATCACCTACTATGCTCAAATGATGACGTGTGGAGGCTACAAAGTTAACAACAAGTTCTGTCACCTCAGTCAAGTTTCTTTTGTCGGAAACAAGAGCTTGCATCCTAGAGACGTGAGCTGGTCCCTGGCATCTACAATGTCTGGTAGTTTGAGAGCAGAGTCCATGGCGTTTAATATATTTATGTAGTTCCAGGGTTAATGCTTGTCAGGTGTGTTTGATTTTCCTCGGATGATAGATGTTTCCATATTCTTTTTCATTCATAGTTCTGCTTATTGTCAGAAAAATGTTCTGCCTAAGCTATGTGGAAGTACCATTATTCGGGTATGCCTAAAACATGCCTGCAAAGGTACTAGTATTACCTTTTTAGCTGTATTTTGATCTCTAACTGCACCCACCAAAGGGGTTTGAATGCATAAACCTAATGCTAGGTGTAAATGTGTGCTGAGCTCATCCAATGCAGATTTACATTTGTCAGGAAGTTGGTAGATGTCTACATTTCCTAGCTACAGCATGAATGGTGGACAGATGTCTATTCTATTTCCTCAGGTCAGTGCTTAGATCTGCTGCCTAATGTCTTTTAGGTGTCCTCACCTCCTGCTGCAAGGACAGTGGTGCCACCAGTTTTTCTTTCGAGGTGATGGAGAATTCTCTGGAAACGGAGAACACATTGATTGGCCACACAGAGCACTGAGCAGGATCTAAATTACTTCTCAAATGGATCTGAGTAAAATTATTTTAAGTTTTTTGCTTCATGCCAAGTTGCATCAGAATTCCTAGTACTGTCATTTATAGCAAAATATATATGCATTTAGAAATGGAATTTCACAAATTTGTCAAAAAAAATGCTGGCTACAGGGAAGAGGACAAAGCAAACACAAGGAGATGATGGACAGAGTGCTGAAACTTTTCAAACACTCACCCCCAGTCACAGATCTGGGTTGAATCCATCATCATTCTTTAGCTCACTTTGCCACCCCAGTTCAGACACAGCGATATGCAAATCAATCTTGACCCTGTGCCTCATGGGTTCAGTCCAGACCGAACTGCCAAGCCATGTCTTCCCTGAACCGTAATCAAGCATCCTGGGACCGGTTTCAGGCTAACAGCCCTCATCAGCCAGGCTACCTTGACTCCAGTGGCAAAGTGAGCAAGGGACCCACGTCTGGGCATACCCTGCCAACTTAGGGCGAACAAAGCAAACACAAGGAGATGATGGACGGAGTGCTGAAACTTATCAAACACTCCCCCCAGTCACAGATCTGGGTTGAATCCATCATCATTCTTTAGATCACTTTGCCACCCCAGTTCAGACACAGCTATATGCAAATCAGTCTTGACCCTCTGCCTCATGGGAACAGTCCAGATCGAACTGCCAAGCCATGTTTTCCCTGGACCGGAATCAAGCCTCTTGGGACCGGTTTCGGGCTAACAGCCCTCATCAGCCAGGCTAGCTTGAATCCAGTGGCAAAGTGAGCAAGGGACCCACGGCTGGGCATACCCTGCCAACTTAGGGAAAACAAAGGCTTCACGGAGGCTTGTTTATTCTTTATTCTTACACAGCGGGCGTAGACAGGAGGCTGTAAAACTTAATGGGCGAGGGTGTGAAAGGCAGTGTTCACGGTAACACAGGGCTGCAATGACGCTTCTGTAGCAGACATCACTATATGTAAACTGCTGCCATTAGACTTTTTAACACAAATCCACCAGTACATCTATCGCAAGACAAGATGTTGAGCACTATGTAAAAGTCAAATACTTGATAGTGTGCATCTGCAAAACACATAGAAGCATTTTTTCCAAGTTACTGTTGCCTGTGGTGGGTATTTTCAAGAAGCCTCGACGGAACAAAGGTTTTCAAGTTTGCGCTTGCTTTCACTATCTCTAATTGCCTATTTGCAAGTGTAAATAATATGGGATCTCCTTCCCAAACTCCGTGATCCCTGTTCATCACCCTTGAACGGAAGAGAAGGAGGGAAACCAGTGAAAACGTGACATGAACAGAGATGTTTGCAGCTAGGTAGCGCTAACCCATCTGGGCTTACATGCCACAAGGAAGTATACAGCTGTATTTTTATCAAAAGCCAAAAATGTAATTCATGACTAGGTACATGCGTGTAACTCGCACTCATGGTTAAAATGTATTGCACACTGATTGGACGCCAACAGCAGGAAAACTGATTTTTTCTCCTATTTTGGACCCCTGGGTGGTCCTTTATACAAGTTATTTTGGTACAACACAGAAAACACATGTCATTTGTAATAAGCCCAATTTCCTGACCGGGACTTCATGTCAGTAGCCATATTTCGATTCAGGACCTTCTTCCCATTTGTAATGTGATGTAAATGTCTGTTGCTTTTTAAAAATATTTATTTCATCAACAGTTTAAAATGCAAGAATACATTTGAGATGTACTATATTAAGTATATGAGGCATAAAATATAAGTCATCTAAATTAACATACCTGGGCTCGCACTAAATACTGCAAAGTAATGTCAATAAAAGATTTTAAAGCAATTCAAATTATCCACGGAGATGTTTATTTCATCATGTGTGCTCTGTTAAAGATAATGGTGTATATTTTAATTACAAAGAGTGTATTCAGATAACCCAGCAGATACCTTTAATCATCTAATATCACACGTGCAACATGTTTACTCTGTCCACCACTTCTTTTCAACCACATAAAATGGAATGTTGAAAGGTTGAGCCACCAGCAGCAATTTCGCCAGTGTCTCTGGGTCAACATTCCTCATCCTGTGGCAACAAGAGAGAATATGCTGCTTACTGAAGTTACACAAAGTATGTCCCTTGGAAAGCAACTTTGGTTTCCATTTTAGACAGAAACACGGACTAGTGCTGAGAATGAAAAGAGCGTCTGCTGAATTGCTTGCATTTTTGCAGCTAAGCACATTCACTAATCATAAGAAACAGGAAGACGGGGCCTCTCTCTTAAGTAAGAAAGATTGGGACACCATGAGTAGCAATAAAATGAATAACTCTGGTGGCTAATGCACTCACCATAAAATTGCATTGAGGGTCATTGTGCCTGCTAGAAAGCACAGTATGCAACATGTAGATCAGAGATTTTTTTATTTTTTATTTATGTACATAGCTACGTGGGATACTGCTTTTGTTGCATAGATCCATGTCTTCCCTGTAGGTCACAAGTTAACATCCTTGGCATATATCTTAGTTAATTGTGCCGCTACAGCAACAACCTGCATTCAACAACAAGGCATATATATAGAACCTTACTGTTTTTTCCATAATCTTTTAAAGTTTTAAGGTTGAAGAAAAAGTGTTACTTTGGGTAGTAATAAACACTGATTGGTAAGTGCTATGAAAATGGTTATTAGTGTAAAAACTAATGGAGAGATACATCTGATATTCTAACAATGCATGCAGATTTCTTGCATAAAAAGCTTGAAAAGGTCAAAAACGTAGCCCCGCCCCTTGTTCCGCCTTTAGCGCCGCCCTTATGCCCGCCCCAAACTCCGCCCCAAACTCCACCCCAGTCTATCCCTCCTTTTGATGAGTACCTGCACTTATTTTTGTCCATTTAAAGCACTGGGCACAGGGTCAAGACTGGTTTGCATATAGCTGTGTCTGAACTGGGGTGGTGAAGTGAGCTAAAGAACGATGATGGATTCAACCCAGATCTGTGACTGGGTGTGAGTGTCTGAAAAGTTTCAGCACTCCGTCCATCATCTCCTTGTGTTTGCTTTACAGGGAAGAGGACGCCTGACTCAACAGGTCTCTGACATGCTTGAACCAGTTGTAATGGGCAAGTGGCCATAAATTAACACTAGCCATAATGCACATGAGCCATGGAACAGAAGAGATTTTTGTTTTACTCTTTCTTTGTTTAAATTACAGAAATGATAGAAACAAAGACAAAATTATTCAAAGCAACATTGAAATAAAATGATCTTCCTGTGCAAGCCTGTGCCACAAATAGATGGGGCATAATACAATCAATCTGCTGCTTTTTTTAACACACACTTTATCAAATGTTTTGTAATGGCAAACAATCGGCATTACAGGAGAGTGGTGTCCATCACATGAACGTATACAATATAGTGCTGTTTATAACACACTTGGGGGCATATTATCAAGCCCCTATCACCACCACAACGTCACTTTTTGTGACGTTGTGGTGACGATAGGGTCAGCGCCCTATTATCAAGGCAGCTTTAAGCCACGTTAAGTGGCTTAACACTGCCTTGATAACAGGGCCCCTTTCACGCTAAACTTAGCGTGAAAGGGTGGGCGTTCCACGGCAACACCCATTGAAGTCGATCCTGCCACCTATTATCAAGTTTGGCGATAATAGGCTGCAGCGCCGAACTTAAGACCAGAAAAATCCTGGTCTTAAGGTGGCGAAACGAGGAGAAATGCTTTATTTCTCCTCGTTTTTGCTTTTTCCATGTGTGCTACCTTGTGCAGCACACATGGAAAAAGCAAAATGCCATGGTTTGTTCATGTACAGGAAGGTGTCCTTTCCTGCACATGAGCAAACCGTTTTTCAAAATGCCATTTTGTAACTTCCATGTGTGCTGCACGAAGCAGCACACATGAAAGTTACAAAATGGCATTTTAGGTTTGTTTATGTGCAGGAAGGAACTCCTTCCTACACATAAACAAACCTCCCTGCTCGCAGACACCATTGCACTCTGGTGAAGGGTGCCTGCGCTGGCGCTAAGTTGTGTAACTTAGCGCCATCGCAGGGGCAAAGGCCAGGCTGCACCATATCCTTGTTAATATGGTGCAGCCTGGCATTTCAGAAGTGGCGGAGAGAGGCGTTAAGCCAAGATGGCTAATGCCCCTCTCCGCCACTTCCTTTGTAATATGCCCCTTAATGCACTGTAGATGTTGGCCTCCAAGTTTACTTGTTACAAAGCATATACAATAAGAATAAATCACCAAAAGTAAGAAATTAAAACAACCCCCCACCCGGATTCCAAACCAAACTAGAACCTCTATGTGTCACCTGAGAGCCATCGCTATGAACAGGAAGGGTAAAGTGTCTATGCGGGTGTAGTGCAATATATTCATGGACCTAGGGAAAGTCAGTGGTAATGGACCCTATGCCCACGTAAAGCCCCGGGGCATAATAATTTCTCGACTAATGTATTCAATCTCATTGTGAGCCTGCAACCCCTCTGGGATTAGGATCTTGTGCCTTAAAGCTTTCCAATAGCATATCTCAATCAATAGAAATTGGTGATTTGCGGAGACCCTTATATTCCTCCCATCTGAGGGCTAAACTTTCAGCAAGGCCCCACCGATGAAGTCCCTCCTACCAGTCGGCTAATCTTGGGTCCAAAGGGGACTTCCAGCGTCTAGTGAGAAGGTGCTTCACCAGCAATAGTGCCAGGTTTGTGAATTGCACTCATTCTTTGAACCTCTAGGTCTAATGGGCAATCCCAGTATACAGTGTTCAATGTTATCCGATCGAGCATGACCTGTGACCTCACCCAGTGCTCAGGCTACTCCTGTCCAGTATTCTGATAATTTTGGGCAGGTCCACAATATGTGAAGCAAGTCCGTTCCCTCTACCCGGCAAAGGGGACATATCAAGAACATGGCAGGGTATATAAGGTTGATTTTATGAGGCCTGCTTCTGTTGGTATTGTCGCTGCTGTTCCCTCGCGAGACGCTGTGTATGCCCTATGTAGAATGGCAAACTGAATACATTTTAATCTCAAATTGCGAGACACTTTGTTAGGGTATTGCAGCATACTTGCCCATTCCTTGTCGGAGATTGCCCTGGCTAAGTCCACCTCCCACCTCTCCCTCAGTGTTCTAAGTGGCGTCATAAGATGAACCTGGAGGCCTTATATAGCCACCAAACCAAGTGTCGACCTTGCCCCATTGTGTGCAACTCCTGCAGTAGCTCTTGAGTCATTGGCTCATGATCATCAGCTGCCCATTATTAAGCACATACCACAGGAGGCTAGCATGAGTTAGGTAGAGGGTGTCTAGGAGGTTGTGTGTGTTTATGAGGTCTTCATGTGTCATGAAAGAGCCTTCTGCAAACAGGACACCCACCGCGGTGATCCCTTCTCACTCCCAGAGTGCAAGCCTCCTACTTGTTAAGGTGCCTGAGGCAGTGGGTAGGCCTTGCAGGGGTATGTTGGGTGCGTAGGGTGCCTGGACCGATGTACGCTTCATTGCTATCTTCCAGTACGTCAGTGCAATGTGTTATAGTAATGTATGTGTGGGCAGCATAGGGACGCTAGGGCACAGCAAGTGGTGCAGCTGGCCGCACTCTAATTGTGCCATGGTAAAATCTATTTCTGGCAGGTTATGGACAGCAAGCCAGTATGACAACCACTGCAGTTGCCCGGCTATACAGTATGCCTTGAAATCGGGGGCCCCCAATCCTCCATTATCTGTTGGAAGTTGTAATTTTGCTAAGGTGACTCCACAACGTCCTTGCCTCCATATCAGATCAATCAGTAGAGTGTTAAGATGTCAGAAAAACCCTGCAGGAATTACAACTGGTAAATTCACAAAATGGTATAAGAGGTATGGCAACATCACCATTTTGGCAAGTACCAGCCGTCTAGCCACGGACAGGGGCAACGTATTCCAAAGGCCACCTGTGATTTGATTTCTGCGATTGTGCATGAAAGGTTGCCTTCTAACAAGTCAGGGCCATCTCTATAGATCTGAATCCTGAGGTACTGGAAGGTGGAAGGGGGTACTGGGATCTTGTATTACCCAAAGTACAGGATGGACTCTGCATACGTACCAGCGAAGAAGTGCACACAAGATTTGTCTACATTGATGCAGAGGCCAGAAAGGGTCCCAAAGGTAGATAACAAAATGGGCCATCTCTGTCTGCGCCTCTCGGATATCTTGGATATCTCATGTTGTCTGTATATAGTGAAATTGTATGGGCTGTGTTGCCCACGGGAATCCCCTTATAACCTGCTTTCTGTCTAATTCTTTGTGCTATGGGTTAAATTGCATGTATAAAAAGAAGTAGGGAGAGGGGGCAGCCCTGCCTCGTGCCTCGCCATACCGGGTAGGATTGGGATATGTGTGGACATGTTCTAGCCTGAGCCATGGGAGCAGTATAGAGCAGCCTGACCCATCAAATTTAGACGTAGAGTATCCCTAATCAGGTCAAGGTAGCTAGCATTACAATTTAAGGAATCAGACATCTATTGGATGTCCAGCAAGAGATAACCTGCATGAGGATAAAGGTCTCGGCTCGCATCCATTATCTGGAACAACCACTGGATATTTAATGAGGTATTTCGGTGAGGACAAACCCACACTGATCAGTGTGTATCAATCGAGGGAGAATTGGAAGCAGTCTGCGGGCGAGAATCTTACTAAGTATCTATACGCGGTGTTTAAAATCGATAGTGGGCGGTATGAGGTCAACTCCCACTGGGGCTTCCCGGGTTTCAGTAAGGATGTGACCAGGGCTTCTTTGGTGGTGGAAGAGGAGGCCTGTGTCTAGGGACGTATTATACAATTTTTATAAGTGTGGGATCAGTTGATCAGAGTATGTAGAGTAGGATTCCATCGGGAGTCCATCGGATCCGGGTGTTTTATTATGTGCCAATTCCTGCAGGGCTCCCCTAATTTCATGTGTTGTAATAGGAGCAGAAACGTCCTCCCTATCTGCCGCTTGCATCTGTCGTGCCCCTTGAAGGAGCCCCATCAACTCTGTAGGGTTAGGAGGGGGGTGCACGGACTATAACTGTGTGTAGTAGTCTCAAAATGCTGTATTAATCTCGAGCTGCGTGATCACTGCTCCTTTGGCTGGGGTATCAACTGCTAGGATCAGTGTGGGGGAGTGGTCTGGACATATTATACACACCAAGAGCGTGCCTCATCGGTCTGCCCCTACATATACCCTCTGTGTGTATTGCCAATAGTCCACCACCCCGTAGGCGTTCCAGCAACTCCATGTACTTCAGCCTGGCTTCCTGTAACTGAGGCGCTGCGTCTATGTTATCCAATGCTGTCTTCTCAAGGGGCCCTATTGAGTCCTCTACTTTTTCGGCATCACCTATCTAGCTCCTACCACTGAGTTAATGGCAGTGCTCAAATCACTGCTGTGAAAGCTTCCCGTTCTATGATGGGTGAGGAAGCGGTGCCAGCGCTGGTCATGAAATATGCAACAATGGCAGTTGCCCGGGTGTAGCAAAAGAAAGTGTCTTCCAATTGGCATGGCTGGAGCCGCCATGTAGCGGTTGGGAGCTGGTACCCGGCCCTAGGCTCTTGCCTAGGAAAGTGGCATGGGTGATGTTCAGTCAGATATGTGGTGGGCAGAGGAAGTGATCCAACCATCTGTGTAGGGCATGTGGATGCGAGTAAAAAGGATATTCTCTCATACCTTCATTCCAACTACGCCACACATCAAACAATTCCAAGCCATCTACCCACTGCTTCAACATTCGGGCCTGAGATGTGAAGCGGAGCCATGGGAGGTGAACTACATATGGGTGAAGCAGCCCCTCCTTTGACTTGGCTGTCCCCCACTGCCATCACCTCTTTCCCGTGCAGTTTATTATTAGAGCTCAATTCCTCCTCATAGTATGTGACTGTGGCCGAGGAGGGAGAGTGTTTAGAGGGTATCATGTCTCCTTCCTACAGGCATAGTGAAGCAAGATAGGGGCTCCTCACTGCCCACCCCAGGCAGTGCACTTTGTCGGTGTGAAACACCAGGATTAAGCTTCTTCAGTCAAACCTCAAATCAGGCCAGGCCTCCGGGGGACTGGAGTCCTGCTGCATGCATTTCTTCCCAGGACCAGCCACCCATCAGGGATCTCCGTGCGTCATCTTGCTTTCGCTATGCGGCTGCTGGAGTGGGGACAAGCAGCCTCCTCGGTGCCCAGGCCACTGGCCACCCCATCCCCCTCACTGTCACGGATGGTTGCGGCCAGCAGTGGAAGCTCCGAGGGCCGAGGCAGTCTCCTTCTGGCATTTGATTCACAAATGCACAGAAAATGAGCTTTTTTATAAACACATTTTAATTGTTTTATTTGCAAAACAATAAGTCACATTCATGGTCCTCGAAAAGTGCCAAACCACATCACTTACAATCAGGAGCAGAGCCAATGTGATATCACCAAATGGAATAACTGTGTTATGCATTCAGTATATTTACAGCGACCCAGTGCCCTCTTTTGATGCCCCAAACCATTTACCCCAAACCATTGCATGTTTGGCGGCCAACCCTGTGCCTCATATACTGGCTTCTCCTGTTGAGCACACCAATCTACTTCTCGTCTCCATGTCAACAGCATTGGTGCCTTAGGGGGCTTCCAGTAGGCTGCAATGACTCTCTTAGCCACCACCCGGGCGGTACCCAACAGCACCCTGTTGGCCCGGGATCCCCCCACCCCTTCGCCCTCTCTCAGCAGGTTCAAGAGGGGCAAGAGTTTCAATGTTAGATCTAAAACATTCAATAGCAAGCCCAATACCACCTCCCAGAAGAGTGCTATTATGGTGCAAGACCATATCATGTGAAAGAAATCTACCGGAGCGTGGGAGCCGTGGCCACACTTGGGGTTGGCTCTGAGGCCTGCTCAAAACAACCAGGCGGGGTGAGGTTAGCACAATGTAGGAAGTATGCCTGCACCAAGCGGAGCCTGGAAGTGATTGTAAGGACTTTTGGGGCCATTAGATAATCTCTCCAATCCTCATCTTCTAAGGGTACAAGTCACATCGCCCTACGGGTTCTGAAGATGTGAATTGTATCGGGGCATTAAGGATCAAGGTACGATACAACTGATAAACACCTGCCTTACCCAGAGCCCCCATCATTAGCTTGGCCTCGATGGGACTGAATTCTGGGATAGTTGTGTCTGGTAGGATATGCACTCGTAAGGCATGGCGTGACTACAGAAATTTATGAAATTGAGTTTTGCATAAAGTGTACATTTGCTGAAGCTGCTGAAAGGAACCCATATGCAGGTCTGACCAGACATCGCTCAAGAGAGTGATTTCGATGGCATCCGAATGAACAAATCCCTCCAACGTCACTGCCTCCCCCAACCAAGTACTGTGCCACGGGGTGTGTTGAATGATTTTCTTCAACTATTCGGTGTGTTGCAGTGCAACCCTCCAAACACTGAACACGAGCAGAGACACCTCTGGAAGTGTCCTGGGTATGGTGCAGCAGTAGAGCAGCTCCAGAATCTGAGGAAATCCCAGTGTGGCAAGTTCCTGCTTATTTGCTGTGTCCACTGAGCTAATTGTTGATGATCAAGAGGTGGGATGCCAGATAGTATTAATATAAGTCAGCCATCCCCAGGCCCCCATTGTACGAAGCATGTTAACAGATGGGTAAGGCTAAATGGGGCCTGGAATTGTTCTACAAAAAGGAGACAGCCAATGAATCCATCTCTCTGAACCAATGGCGAGGGATACTATGGGGAACATTTTGAAAGAGAAACAAGAATCAGGGCAGTACCATCATTTTGTAGAAGGCTATTCATTCCATGACGTTCAATGGTAATGCCTGCCATTTCTTAAGGTCCACTTTGATGTTGCTAGAGAGAGGGGTGATGCTAAGAGACCAAGTTAAGGCTGGGTCGAGAGCCACCTGGATGCCCATACACTGGAAACTTAGATGGCGGATTGTTCTAGGTGTTTTCCAAGCTACACAGTCTCTTTAAGACGCAAGAGGTGCAAGAATAGATTTGGCAGGGTTGATTGTCAATCCTGAAGTCTCTGAAACGAGCTGCAAGTGGTGGAGATATCAGACACCACCCCATTAATTTGCACTCGGGCCATCGGGTTGGAGTATGAGATCCGCACAAGTCCTTGGAAGCAGGGCCTAAAGCCTGCCCTCTCAAGCACACGGGTCGGATTAGTTCCAGTCCACCATATCAAAAGCCCTCTCAAAATCTATCAAAAGTAAAGCCAGTGGGGATGAAAGCATATGACAGTGGGCCAGTGCTACATGTATACGCCGCAAGTGGTGCCTTGTACTCCTAGCGGGCATGAAGACGCTTTGGTCAAGATGTATAGAGACTGGAATACTTGTCTTAGGTGGTTGGCCAGCACAGTTGCTAACAGCTTAACTTCCCCATAAATAAGCGAGATAGGCCGGTAAACGGCAATGGAGATGGATGGTGGGTGCTTCTTTGGTATGACAACTATAGTGACTTGATTGAGGTTTCAGGGGAAGGGGCCTGTTTGTATCACCTCCTTGTAAAGGACTAATAAATGAGGCACAAGGATGTCTTTATATTTAGTGTAAAATTTCATAGGGCGTCCCATCTGGGCCAGGTGTTTTCCCAGACACCATTGCGGAGACTGGTCCGAAATTTCTTCGAGGGTTACTGGCTGGTTCAGCTCTCGCTGTTCAGGGCTAGGAAGGTTGGGCAAGGGTATCTCGTAAAGGAAGGGGATGGCACTTTCCAAGTCGGGAAGGGAGATGACTGCGTGTAAGGATGCATAGTAGTCCGCAAATACTTGGTCAATATCTAGGGAGGAACAGTGCATGCAGCTCTGGCTGTCCTCTACTTCGGGTATGATCCGTCCAGTCAGGGGTCGAGAGGGCAGCCAATATAACAATTTTCAGATTTTGTCTCCCCACCCGTACACCTGTGCTATAGTGGCGTGCCAAATTTGCTTTATTGCTTCTGTTGAGTGTGCCCTAATCTCTTCTCGAAGCAGGTTCAGTTGCCTAGTATAGCACTGTGAATAATGACAGAGAGCTGTGTCTATGCTACCCAGAGATTACCCATTGATTGGACCAATCCTGTTTTTTTTTGGAGATATTCCACTTTTTTGCAGCTCACATCCCGAGTGTATCTTGCATTTTGAAGCTGGCAGGCATTGAGCCGCCAAACGGGACGTCTAGTAGAGTCCCTTGTACCGATGCGAAGAAGCAAAGGGGCGTGATCAGAGATTCCCTGTTGGAGTATCTGTACCTGCGAAACCAACAAAACATCAGTAGCTGGCATAAGTAGCATATCAATACATGCATGAGTGTGGTACGCTGCATAGGTATGTGTGTATTGCCTCTGACTAGGGTTCCAGGTTCTCCATACATCACTTAAACCTAGAGTGGTCACCCACTTGTGTAGGGAATTAGCTCTTTAGTGGCCAGCATCTGATGGGGGACCAGAAGAGTCCATCACAAGATCCAGGACTGCATTAAAGTTGCCTTCTACAATAGTTAGACTTGGAGGCAATAAGCTATGACACCAAGGAGTGTGGCCAAGAAAGAGTCCAATGCTGTGGAGGGAGCGTAGAGGCAGAGAATGTTCAAGGGGCGGCCCTGTGGATTCGTCCAGGTTCTGGGCAACTGCCAAGGGGAAGGAGCGGCGCAGCAATATTGCCACCCCGCGGGACCCCCGAGTGAATCCAGCATGATACAGTTGGCGCCCATCAGGTGTGGCTCCTGGATCTTTAGGCTAGAAGGGAGATAGCATTGGACATACTGCAGTACCGCAGAACACTGGATCTAGTCTAAAAGACTGTTTACATTCCAGAACATAACACCATAAGGGGTCATGGCAAGGCTGAGGACATGAATTGCGCATGACAATTCTCTACTTATTTCCAGGTCCCCAATGGGCCTCCAGAATTTATTCAAAATTGTTTTGGTTTTCTGTGTGGTTAGGGGCTTGGAACTTAATGTAGAGAAAACTAAGTTTATGTTTTTTGGTAAGAATAAGAGCCGTACAAGAGCAGTGAGAATTGCTAAGAAACCGCTTGAGAGGGTAAGTAACCACCTTTGACTACTTAGGGGCTCGGTTGACTGATTCGCTTGCTTGGGGACCTCAACTTGATAAAAGTTATCATCCGCTCTGCCACAAATCTAACTCTATATTATGGTTCTATAGACAGACCCAGATCCAATGACTAACTCCCGCACTAGAGGTCTACCAGGCAAAAGTTCAGAGCGCTGCTATCTATGGAGCAGAGATATGAGGCTATGTTGACACTCACAAGTTGGTAGTATGTGAGAACACATTTGCTAGATCCCTTGTCTCTGTCCCAACCAGTACCCCTGTGATCCCATTGTTTTTCGATCTTGGGATGAAGAGAATTGGGGATGTGGCTTCACTAAAACCCTTTATGTAGTGGTTGCATTTATGGACCACACCGGAGCTAAGTGACTACAGAGAGTCTCTGAAAGAAGTCATAAAGAGCAGTGGGGCTAAACGGATCCCATGGCTACTTTATGTAGCAACTTGGTATAGCTCTTTGGGATTGACTGGCCTATGGGACTGTCCTGAGAGGAGTAGTAAAAAAGATATAGTAAACGTAAAAGCTAAGTACTTGGCTCATGTGGCTGACTGGTATGCCACGAGCACAACTGTACGACGCTTAACCACTTAAATCATACCCAAGGTTTGAGCCATTTTTAAATCTGATTTCATCTTCACTAGCAAAAAGTCTGTACGTGAGATTTTGCTTGGGCTGTCTACTATTAAGATCTATTAGTACGTGGGTCCCCAAACAAGTTTCAGTTGTCTGCCCTATGTGCGGTACAGCCCCGGAGTCCGACAAACACATTTTGTTCTTTTTTACTGAATACCAGCTCCCTCGAAGAAGGTGGACACGGCCAATCTGTCAGAATCTGGCAACCAGACATTATTGGGTTGCTCTCAGGATTCTGAGGACTGATACATCCAATCCTATTGTCTTTGCTGTGAGCTTTTTATTGAATATCTGGTTTAGGCGACAGATGTTTGTGACCTAGATTGGCGAAGAGGTTTCTTTTTAGTCATTATTACTATTTATTAGGGTTATAATACAGCCAAGGATAAATGAATGATATTGTCTGTAGTTTTCTGAAATTGTTCTTAGGCGGTTTTATATTAATGCTGTATTTTATCTGGAATTTGTGAAACCGTAATTTTTAATATTTGATTGTTATTTATCATTCATGTATACTTTGATGGTTTGTATAAAACCGAATAAAGTTATTATGATGATGATGTTGATGAATTGCGCATGAGTTAGGGGTGCGCCTATTGTGAGGGAGGTGCCAGGCACGGAAAGTGATGCATGTGTGGTTGGGTGGATAGAAGTTATAGCTGGCTTGGTAGTGATGGAATTCTGTGCCAAACTGGAAAAGAAAAGGAAAGAAGAAGCATGAAAGAACACTAAACCATTAAACATTATGGCAGAAACCCCACCACCTCCCAACTGCCACTACCCATACTTCCCCTGGAGAAGCATCTGATGCTCTATACCATGTTTTCCAACTTATACCCAGTTTGTCTTAGATGGGTGTGGAGTGGTGGACCCCTCCATGTGTAGGATCAATATAGTTGAATGTCTGCTTCTGCACCAGCGATCAGGAGCTATGCAGTAGTTGCGTGCTGATTCAAGTCCCGACCTGGAAACCATAGAGACTACCGATGTTGTCACTAAATGGGGGAAGGTGTCCGGCTCAATCGTTCCTCAATGCTGGCGAAGTATGAGGGTCTTCTCTGCTCTTTGGGGATTGATCCGTTCTTTGTAGCAGCAGTGGAAATGAGGAGCCAGAGCTTGGGAAGAGGGATGCAGTCTACATATTGTACTTCCCACGATGAGACCTACTACGGAAAAGCTTCTGACGCCTACCTGCATCTGGGCAGACTCTGGATGTCTGACTAGTCAATAAAGAGGGAGAGTGGACTGGCCGGTGTAACTGTTTTTCTTCCATTAGCCATTCCCCGCTGACTCAGGAGTTAAAAAAAATGGGTCTTATCTGCATGTATCACCTTGAGGCATGCCAGGAACAAGAGCGCATAGGAGAGTTGGAGGGCACTGAGTGTCTGACAGATTCGTAGAACCTGCATTTGGCCTGGACCTCCCGTATGTAGTCAGGAAAAATTAAGATTTTTGAGTACTGATAATGTAGATCTGGGAGTGCACGAGCTTCACCCGGGATAGAGTCTCTGTCCTTAAAATTGAAAAACCTCGCTATAATAGGCCGACTTGAAGCACCAGGAGGAGGTTTAGGAGTAAGTGTGGTTAAAAGTGTCAGATACAATAGCACTTTTCAAATGCCAAATATGTAAATCTGTGAACAATAATATTTTTAAACCACAGTGTCGGTGGTACAAATACAGTGTGGGAATAAGTACATATGGGGCTAGTACGTGCTCAACCTAATGTTTATCCTGGTGTAATCAAGGTGTCCCGTGCTTCCTGGGTATCACTCCCTGAACCTGAGTGAATCAAATAAAGGCTGGCTGCATCCCCACTGATGTGGGGTATGTCCCCAAGGCACTGGTGTAATGTTCAATTCCACACCAACTGGGAATTGATGCAATAGAACAAGCCCTGTTGCACACTGACTATGATGAAGAGTTAAAAATATTGTTGATGGAGCTGTTACAATTTACACTTGTGCATAGCTACTTCAAATGGAAAAATGACTGGTTCTTACAAAAGATCGGAACTTCTATGGGCAATTGTGCCGCCCCTTCGTATGCGAACATTTTTATGAACCAATTCGAGGAAGAACACATTTTGTCTACACCAGTATGGAAAAAATACACTAAAATGTTCCTGAGGTTTATAGATGGCATTTTCATCCTTTGGAATGGTCCAGCCATAGAGCTTGAAAACTAACTCAATAAACTAAATGAAATAGATGGTAGAATACAGTTTACCCATGAGATTCAAGAACAGTGGATAACATATCTAGATGTTAGGATCACCAAAAAAGACATGGGGTTCGCCACAGACCTGTATAGAAAAGAAACCGATAGAAACAACACCTTGCATTATGGAAGTTTCCATCAACGCTCATTGAAACAACATTTACCCTTCACACAACTGTTGAGAGTAAAAAGGATTGTCTCGGATCCCATGACAAGAACGGAACGAACAGGGGAGATGCTGTGGCAATTTAAAACAAGGGCATATCCAGATGAAATTTTGAAACAAGCAGTAAATCGTTGCCAACTTGTATCAAGAGAAGAGTCATTGACCTTCAAAGAAAAACCCACACAAGACCGTATAACAGTAGTGTCCAAATTTTCCACAATGAGCAGCACGTACAAAAAGATCATCAAGAAACATTGGTCACTATTGAAACTTGAACCGGATTTCAATCAGGTATTTGATCAAGAGCCCATTTTCGCGTATACACAGGGAAAAAACGTGGGAGAAATAATCAAACAACCCATAGATCAGACAACCTCAAGAACATACAAAGGAACGGTTCCATGCTGGAACTGCAACAATGGTAACAATGTCATCGCAGGACCAAATATATCACACCCCATGAAAGGCCAAAACATTAAATTGAAAGTGAACGCCACATGCGACTCAACCAACATTATCTATCTATTAAAATGCCCCTGTGGGAAGGTGTACGTTGGTCAAACAGAAAGGAAACTAAAGACACAAGTGAATGAACATAAAAGCAACATAAGGACAAAACAATTGAAGTCAACGGTAGCAAACCACTTCAATGAAGCAAAACACAACATTTGGCAATTAAAATTTTGTGTCTTGGAAACTGTTGAGAAGCGTGAGGGAAGAGACAACCATGGCTACCTCTTGCAATGCGAGAACTATTGGATACGACTTTTGAACTCTTTAAAACCTAATGGGTTAAATGACCGGATGGAATTCCAATGTTATTTGTAAATCAACATGGGTTAAACGCATATGTATAGACTTGTTTTCGTATGAACTTGAATTCTCTGATCTAGTATTTCCTTTACCATGCCAACCAATCACGTTTTAATAATCACATATTTTCATCAATATTCATGCACCTCTTTCAATATTAAGCACCACTTAAAATGATGCACTTTTTTAATTCACATAAACACTCTATAACATAGCAGCACGGAGTGCATTAACCTTTTTTCTATATCTATCGGGAAGAGTATGGACTAAGTCCGTCATCTGTTTTAGTTACTCTCAAACGTTTAACACAGACTTGCGCATAACGCACAGGTAAGCATCAGCTAGATGGGCGCCACCCGCGTCCTGAACTTTGAAACTCGATTTCGTCTAATCACGAGTAAGTGGCGCAGCGAGTTCCTTATGGTGCATAAGAAGCTTGGTTATACGAGCTTGTTTAAATGCGATGTTAACGGCAAGCGCACGCTTTCACGAATACGAGGTGAACGGCAAGCACACGCTTTCTAAACAATCACACACGGGTTTCTCTGTAAACTTGATCACTCGTTTGAATAGTGCTCTTTGAATCACTTTAAGACACAGACGCGCCTCTTTCACCCTGGTTTTGTAGATGGTGGAGCAAGCTATATCATGATTAAACAGTATTTCTTTTAGTCACTTTAAGACATAGATACGTTTTCCCACCACAGTTTGTAGGTGGCGGAACATGTTATATCACACGCATGTGAGATTGTCTCTACAACATCACGTTAAGATAATGCAGTAAGATTTTTTTTTTTTTAAATATCAGTGGTTTTCTCCCAGTATATTGAGCAGTGGCTCTGATTATCATTTTCAGATTGTCCCCAGACAAAGGCCATGTTGGCCGAAATGCATCGGGACCAGTGAAATGCATGTTGGGATATGTAGTGTTTAAACTACCCACATAAATGACCTGACATCGAGAAGAAATAAATGAAATAAAGAAAGAAATGAAAACTTCAGTGAAACTGTTGTTTTTGATCCGATTTACACTTTGATTGAATGGATTAAACCTAATTTCAGAGGACATTACACCAGTGCCTTGGGGACATACCCCACATCAGTGGGGATGCAGCCAACAAATACAGTGTGGCCATAAATTGCAGCAAAGCACATATGCAATGTATTTATTTACTCTTTATTTTGTTATGATATTACATTTCATTGAGTGATTGGCTACCAATTGCTTCTTGACCCTAAGGTACTAAAATGGAAATCTGTGACACAGGATTATATTGAAATTAACCATTGTCAGAATTTAGGTTACTTTTGGAGAGAGCAACCCTTACCAACTTAATAAACACACCCTGGTTAGGTTAAAGCACAGTCCTCCTAGGCTGTGGAACACATTATTGTTTTCCTTGTAGTGAGAGACAGAAAACAAAATACACACCATCTACTCTAAATAGGACAGGCAATGTGATGCCATTTTTCCGAAGGCCCTTACTCCATCAGGTTGTCGGAGTAAGCTTTCTGTCTACTGAACCAACGAAAAGCTAAAGATCCATCCATCTCTAAATGAGGCGGATGAATGGAGAGTTTGGTAGAAAGGATACTCCATCACATCTGCGATGGAGTACCCTGTCCATCAAACTCTAAATCAGCCCCTTAGACTCTGAAATGTCAGTCAAAATCTACCAGTGGCACAAGGTCCAATGCTGTGGCTTTTAAGGGCTCCTAGAAGTTAACTGTGTCATCATTGAGCTACAGCTGAGGCAACTGACTTTGGTGCAAGAAGCTCTGAGTGGAACAAAGCTCCTATTTGGTGGATACAAAGGGTGCTTCACCAGTTGGATAGATTTGCTCCCTTGGCTCGACTCAAGGATTCACCCAGGGCCGGCTTTAGAGGCGGTGGCGCCTGGTGCGACAGTTTTTTGTGCTGCACCACCATCACTTCCTCCTCTGATTCCCTCTCTACAGCCTGGCAAAAGTGCCCTCATCTCTCCTTAGCGCCTTTCTCACGTGCATTACCTTTGTTTTAAAGTTTGGTAAAGGCTGGCTATACTAATCCACTCAGCTATCCACATAAAAAAAAGATCTGTTCTTTGCAGCAGACACATTACCCTCTGTGCTACCTTATGGTGAGTCAAAGCTGCCACTAGACAAAACTCTGATCTCTTCTTCTAGCAGGAACATTAATTACAAGCGTTATCTTGACATTTTAGTTGCTGCTTGAAAGCTGTGCGCACAAGGAACTCTGCAGCAGGTGCTTTTAAATGGTAAGTTATTGCTAAATGCAGCGCCCCGTTGAGGTCAGTGCCCCACCTCCAGGTCAGCGCCCAGTGCGGCTGCACTAGTTGCACCACCCTAAAGCTGGCCCTGGTTTTAACTTAGGACTTCGTCACTTTTTTTAAAGTCCTCCACTAGGCTAAGGCTGGAAGCTATAGAAGGATAGGGCTCCATGAGGTAAGATACCTTTACCTGAAGGTCACACTGAATCTGTTTTCAGAATGGCAAAAAGCACCAAGCAATCCAAACCTGGTTTTCTTGCCCGCCTAGGGTGTGACCTTGCTGGGCGAGTCTCAGCAACTTGTTATAGTCTAATGGAGATGGAAAAAATTACCAAGATCCACTTTTAGCCACCTATTTTACTATACGTTTCTTATGGTCAGTCCTGCAGCTTTTAGCCGCTCGGGGTAGGCATCCAAGCACCAGGTCTTTCTCCATGCAGGTATCCTACATGGTTCAGTCCTCTGGTCAGCTGGGCATTCTTTTATTCGGGAGTCCCCCTGCTTTTTGCGTCACTGAAGAAGGCCTACTGGAGGCCAACTACTTGACATGTGGAGAGTAGTTTCAGTCCAATGGTTCTATCTGGAGTCAGGAGTCCTTGAGTCCTCTTCTCCCAGCAGAAGTCAGTAGTCTTCTTTTAGCAGAGCCCTCTTCTGAAGGTAGTATATTCCCTGGTCTTGGAATGCTCTGAGAACATGGAGGTTGCTGGGCCAGATTGAACTTGTGCACTAGCCAGGGATTGGAGAAATTTTGCACTCGAATTTACTTCATCCATATTTTAGAAATTATCTTCTTGCCTACTACAAATGTGCACCTCTTATTGCTGCTGAAAGCGTTTGTACAGAGCTTGTGTGTGCAATAAAGGCAAGAAACTTTGGTTTTACCTTTTGCTTGTTCGCCCTCATGACATTCATTTCTTTATGTTGCATATCATGTATTCCATATGCACAGTTTCATTTTACAAATGCATGTTTTGTTTTTGTATTTCAATCCAAACTCTTACATAAATTAATGCTTTGATAGTGCACCAGTAGTTCATGTTATGTATTAATAGTGTGATTTGTAATGTGCAATAATTTTAGAAAAACATGTAAAACCGAATTTATATGCTAATTTTCGCATATTACATCAGGAACCGTGAGGTCTGTCCTTCTCATAATAATGCTGAAATGGTGTTTATGTTTGATGTGAAAGCATCTCACAGAGAAACGGTCTTCAGAGAACGGAATCTTTACACATTGCAGAAAATTCCAGCTGAAGGCCACACACTGGTGCGGTCAGTGTTACTGGTGCTTTCACAGCAAGGAATGCCATAACACAGTTAGGCTGCAAATTCAGCAAAGAACAGTAGGAGAATGAAAAGCAATGCACGATGAACGAGAGCTACGTGTGTATCAAAGGCCATCTAGGAAACAGGCATTTTGGTGCTCAATAAGATCCGCTCTTGCCTATAGAGATTGGCTCTGTCAATGATTTGGTTCAGTAAACACCATATAATATGTTGCTATTCTTTTTGATATATTCTTTTATTGTATTCCTAATACTAACCATTATGTTTCTTTTTGTGATGTATGCATTTAATCTGCACTAGAACAGGCCATTTATTATTAAAACAGGCCTTTAAAATTATTTGGGTATATTCACAAGGGAATTGCACCACCGCAACGTCACATTTTACAATGTTCTGGTGGCACAATGCCCTGCACCATATTTACAAAGTGGCATTAAGCCACTTAACGTGGCTTAAAGCCGCTTTGTGAAAATATGGTACACGTTCCACCGCAACACCCATTGCTTTTTGACGCTGCCCCAGATTTACAAGGATCTGTAAATCTGAGGCAGCACCAAAAACTAACGGCATGCAAAAGCAGGCCTTAGATTGATGCAATGAGTAGAAATACTTTTATTTCTCCTAGTTTTTGCTTTTTCTATGTGTGCTGCATTCTGTAGCGCACATAGAAAGAGCAAAACGTCTTTACTGAATGTTTGTGTGCATGAAGGGACACTTTCCTGCACACAAACAATCATTCCCTGCCACTCATGCCCCCTTGCACTATGGATCAAGGGTGTCTGTGTTGGCGCTAGGTAGCTATTTTTTGTGCCAGCACAAGGGAAAACGCAGGGGTGCACTGTATTGCTGTAAATACAACGCATCCCTGCATTTTTTTGAATGACGCAGGGCTGCAAAATTTGCCACAGCAATATAAAGTACTCCACGGGCCATATGTACATACGCCCCATAGTGTGGACTTTATTTATGTGTTCATCCATGGGTGAAAAGGGTTCCAGAACTCACTAATACACATAATGCTGTAGTCATATACAGCACTGGTCTATATCCAATATGCAGCATCCTCAAGTAGGTCGTGGGAGGTATGTGGGTTACAGTTTGCCTGACTGCCTGACTCAAGTGGGTCCAAACCTGTGCTTTCCAGAGAGATTTAAGTGTCTAAAATGGGGCAATAGTTGATAGGCATTCGGCAAACATTTCAGTTAGTTGTTAACAGGAGACTCGCACCCCACATCAACCAAGTGGTCAAATTATCCCTATTTCAAAGAATCCTTCCTCTACTCCACACAACCCACCACTGGGAAATGATGAGGTTTCTGATAAGGACATGACCAGATTATGGTTAAATGGAAAATATGCCAAATATATACAAATATTGTAAAATCAAGGAATGAAGCTATGCCTGAATCTCCTGAATTATACTATGTGTAAAGCAGGAGTATTACACGAGTAAACAGCAACTATGCATAGCAAAAGCTTTGTGAACTGGGCTCCTGAAATTGACTTGTAAGCTAGGAGTACTACAATAGTAAGTCACACCTACTCACAGCAACATCGTTGTGATTTATGGTAGGACTTAAAGACCCAAAAATTTGGAATGCACTGAACCCAAAATTAAGGGAATAACCCCAATATCTAAATGTCACAAAATTCTGGAAACCTGAACAATTCGGACTTGCCTTTAACCACACTCTAGAGCTTGATTCACAACGATTTTGATGTAACTTCATCATGTCGTACATCTGGCTTACTTCTGAATCACACATACTCCTAGAAAATTCTTTGTGAGTAAAGCCCCTAGATTTTAGGGTAGTGAATAAATACTAACACATAAAGACCAATACTTCAGTTGGACTCCTGCTACCTGACAATCACTAATTTATTTTAACCCGCAATATAAAGCACTCTGAAGAAACCACAAATAACATGCAGCACTTTATAAAGTGTTCAAATAAATAAGTAGCAGGCATGTGAAGGAGTTCTGTGGAGATTTAAGTTCAATACTGATACGAATTTAATATATTCTAAAATTATTGCTGCTACAAAACTGTGTCGCTGCATAGTAAAGTATTGTTTTGCTCACTATTTATGATCAACCTATGTTCCTCCTTTTATTTGTAAAGGTCCCCTAAAAGTCAATGCACTAATTTTTTGCAACAAACCTTGAGGGCAACCCTCCTGTTCCTCACTTAAGTTCATTAACAGGAATGCTGTGACTTTGGCATGGGTTGAGTTCGCGAGGCCTCACTTACAATGAATTTGCTTAGGGCAGAACAGCAAGTCTTTTTGCTGTGCTGCCCTACACCAATTCGAAAGGGCAGGAATGCACCATATTTACAATATGTGGTTCATTTCTATTCTTTCAGCCTGCACCAGTGCACAATTTGGTGCCTAGCATCAATGCAGGCCTCCTTATACCATGGTGCAAAGGTGTCTGCATTGTTGGTAGAATTGTGTTTGAGCAGGAAGGGACACCTTACTGCACAAAAGCAATCCATGGAGGCTTTTTCCTCTCTCTATGTGTGCTGCAGAATGCAGCACACAAACAAAGAGGAAAAAACTGCAGAAATAAAGACATTTCTCCTCATTAGACCTCCATTGGGGAGGTGTACAGTTTGGACACATTTCCAGTTGTACAGATCCTTGTAAATCTGGGAATCTGTCAAAACCCATGGGTGTTGCTTGGGAAAACCCACTACAACACCCATGGAATGCCCCCCTGATGCAGTGTAAGGCAATGCAGTGACGTGCTGCATTACCTAACACTGTATCTACAAAGCCATGAAAAGCCATGGAAAGTGGCCTTGCGTGGCCTTGTAGATATGGGTCTGCACTCTGCACCGCCGGAGCATCATAAAAAGTGATGCACTGGTGGCGCAAGGGGCTTGTAAATAAGTCCCTCATGGCCTCATTTATAAAAAATTGGCATAGAGAGGCACCCCAAGACGTTTTGCTGTGCTGCCCTACACCAATTTGAAAGGTCAGGAATGCACTCTATTTATGAGATACAGTGCATTCCTGTCTTTTCAGCCAGCACCCAATTTGGTGCCTAGTGCCAACACAGGCACCCTTGCACCAAGGAGCAAGGGTGATAGTGAAATGGTGTCTGCGTTGTTGGCAGGATTGTGTTTGTGCACGAAGGGGCACCTTCCTTTTCAGAAACAATCCTGAGAGGAGTTTTCCTCATTCTATGTGTGCTGTATTTTCATGGAAAGAGGAAAAACGAGGAGAAATAAAAACATTATTCCTCGTTACACCTGCTCTGGGGAGGCGTAAAGTTTTGGTGCTGCCCCAGGTTTACGTGATTTTGCAAATCTGTGATAGTGTCAAAACCCATGGGTGTTGCATGGGAACACCCACTGCAATGCCCATGAACTGCCTCCTTGATGCAGAGTAAGGCAACACAGCGCTTTGGGCTGCCTTGCCTTACTCCATGTATATGAGGCCATGCAAAGCCACGCAGGGTGGCTTCGCGTTGCCTCATAGATATGATTGAGAGGCCTGCGCCACCAGAGTCTCAAAAAAAGTGACGCTTCAGCAGTGCAGGCCTCTTGTAAATAAACCCCTCAGTCTTTAAAAAATTAATTACAGATTACACTTTAGCCTAGGCTTAGTATCTTTAACTTTTAATCCTCCCAGCAAGTACAGCGAAATGTAATTTAGAATTATGAATAATGTTTTAATAAGAGCCAGATGACAGTGATCAACTTTCTAATTAAAATTTGGAAGAGGTAGCAAATCATCAAGCAAGAAATTGATGGAGCTTAGAAAACATTAAAATAGTACCTTAGTTAAAGTGGAAAGAGAAGTTCTTAAACACAAAAAGGACGCTGTACATGAAAGAAACATCCAAGGACAGCCTGATATAAAGGGAATAAAGTGATAACGAGCCCAGAATAATGAAAACCTCCCACACAAAATATAAAAACTCACACCTATAAAAGGAGATTGCCTTATAGGAAATAGGTATAGTACCAAGATTTTTCTGTGTTTGAAAGATCCAAAATTAAAGATTATGTGCACATTTTATACTGGCAGTTTTCAGTAGGACCAAAATGTGTCATTCACAGAGCCAGAGAAAATGAAGCGTGTGAGATAGTTTTACAGTCTACAAATTAATACAAGGTGAAAATAAAGCAAATTTCACAGTTTCATACAACAATATGGAGGAACCTACTAACATCAGTAAAATATCAAGGTTAAAAATACGTTTCTTGCAAGGTGAAAAAGAACAATTATAGTTCAAATAGTAACACATTTACAAAGTGTAAACTTGTGACATGAAATAAGTTTGATGTCAAGACATGATTAATGGAAATTCACTTCTTCCTTCTGTGTTTTCAATAAACACACAGACCTGAAAATGAAGACCCATCCTCCACATGGCAGCAGAACCATCTTTTTAGAGATAGCATTAGAAATGTAAAGTATCATGCGGAATATGTATTTCAGTAAGCCAAAACAGAGAGTATAACTATGGTTTAATTTTGGCTAATGCTGTCTGTTAGGCCCCCTTACTTTTTTCTGCCCTTCTTGGCCATAATTCAAATAAGACACACTGCTCTGGTCTGAGTCGTGGCACACCTTTAACAGGATACACCCAGCACAGACTGGGACAGTGGGCTGCATCTCAATGAATGTGCTGTTCCCAGTGGAGATGGGAACTCAAGCCTGCTCTAGGTACCGAGCATTAGTGGAAGCTGACCAGTTGTTTGAAGCCACTGGTCTGCCTTTTACTGTGTAGGTGCAACCCAGCCTGGATCTGAAAAGGAGGCAGAGATCCCCTGCAGACAAGTGATTCCACCTGCCTGCAGATGGGTGACGCATTGTCAGTAAGCTTCCTGACTGCACCTTTGCCTCTGTGCCCATGTCTGTAATATGGTACCGGTGCAGAGGCAAAGTTTTTCCTCACTTGCATTGGGCTATGCCTGTGTGCAAATGAGGGAATGAGCTCTTGTGATCACACTGCTACAAAATGTATGCCAGTGTGATCCTATATTAGTGAAAGGGCCAATACAGAACCATCTGCTTCCCAGTCTATCATACCAAAATGCCCCAGAGGTGCCTAAAATTAAACATCTGTTCTGTCTTCGGGGCACTTAATGTAATATGGCCCGTGGAGTGCTTTATATTGCAGAAATGTTGAGCTATAGTAATGCGTCATCTTCTGTGATGACAACTGTTTAGGGACAGAGTTATCACCCACTCAGTGTAAGGTAAGTGTTTCCTCTGTTGCATGGGGATAAGAACCATGGAATCAAGTGAATATCTTTTCCATATTTCAGACACAGGCACAAGGGAACAAAATTCCTGATCAGGCATACTAAATGTCAACAAGAAGATGGCACTCATAGAATGCAGACACCAAGTTCAAGCATTAATAGAGGACATAGGGTGCCCAATGAGGCTTTGAAGCATCAAACAAGGTGTGGCATTTGCCGGTACAGACTGTACCCCCATATCAGACTCCTAGCCCTCTTCCATAGGGAGGCAGAGGCTGCACTGTCAGTATTTTCTCAAGGTCAACTTGTACACTCACTTCTGAAGGGTGGTAGATAGGAGAGAAAACCTTTTTTTAAATGTGCTTATGCACATGGAAGGTTTAGTGACACATGCAGAGAAACACAGAGTAGAGAGTGAATGCTGTTCTCTACTGTCCACCATGTATTAACAACTGACTTAGTGCATGCTCTGCAGACAGTGTCTTTATTGACAATAGGACAAACAGAATCTGGTATTTTGCAATGTCATGGGGCAGATAGTGGTTACTGGCCTTTTCAGAAGCTAAATCATTTTCCAAGATGACAAAATGCCTTGAATACCATTAAACTGCTCCTAAGATAACCAGTATTCCAATTTGAGAATTGACTCTCCAAGGCTTTGAGAAGGCCAACCACTCAATGCTAGCTATGGGAAGTAATGACGGTTTCTAACTCCAATACATTATGACACAGAATAATAATACTCGCTACATATGACTGACTTGTCAAAGTGGTACCTTTAAAGGAGTGCATGTCGTTATAAACAATAGCACAATCTACAGTGTTGATATGTTAATTAAATATGTTTGGGCACTGCCTCTCCAATTATGGACAGCTTCCATTCACTTGCCCTCCTATTCCCACCTAGCATTCTCTGCTGATGGGATGGGGCAGATCTTTTACAATGACAGACAGAATATGTTAGATGTTACACACTCAAGCAAAAGGACTACCTTCATATCCTGTGCTTAAGCATGCCACAATTATCTAAAGTGTTCTGAGTATTTGAGGGGCACCCTGATTGTCATACTTAAATCACATGGGTAAATAGTAAGAGTCTCATTTACAAGAAGTGCCGTACCGCGGCACCGCAAGCCCTTTGGCTGCGCCACGCTGCAGCACTTTCAATGCACAGGGATGCGTCATATCTACAAGGATATGATGGATCCCTTTGCTCTCCCCTGCACTGGCACACAATTTGATGTCATGCGCCGATGTAGGCACCCTTGCACCATGGTGCAAGGATGCCTGCGTCACGGGGATGATTGTTTATGTGCAGGAAGGTGTCCCTTCCTGCACATAAACAATCTGACCTGGCATTTTTCTACTCCTATGTGTGCTGCATTAGCACACATAGAACTTGCAAAACATAATTTTTTTAATGATTGTTTATGTGACATAAGGGACACCTTACTGCACATAAACAATAACCAGAGGTTATTTCCTCGTTCTAAGTGTGCTGCAGAATACATTTCTCCTCGTTGCAACTTCCTATGCCTCCACTGGGAGGCGTAACATTCAGACGCATTTCCGGGTTTACGATTTCTCGTAAATCTGGAAAGTGTCAGGTTCCATGAGTATTGTGTAGGAACACCCACAGCAACACCCATGGAACGTCCCTTTCACGCAAAGTGCTGCATGTAAAGGGGCTGTATTTACAAGGACAGGAAAAGCCATGCAGGATGGCTTTTCCTGTCCTTGTAAATATGGAACAGCAAAATGCACCGCTGGTGCGTCACAATAAGGAATGCACCGGCGGCGCAAGGGGCTTGTAAATAAGCCCCACTATGTATTACACAGGGAGACAGATGAGAAATGTCACAGGCTTAATGAAAGGGCCTGGATCAGTTCATCACACATCCCTAAGAGAACACCAGACACTCTGACTGATGCTGTCTTGGGATTTTCAGTTTAAATGCATGGATGTGTGCCCAGACACCTCAATCAGAGAGGACCCAGTGGCTTCCCAGAGGCTTGTAGGGGACTTCACATATAGGGTGTGAAAGGGTGCACTGCAATGTCTGGTCCAACACACTAGGCCCCTTGGAGCAGTAAAGGTCTGTAGAAGAATCACACATACTCTCCAAAGAACTGTTTGTGAGACGCAGTCCCAGAAAAACTAGGCTGCGGCAGGTCAGGACAGAGCACCACTGGCAGACCTGTTTGTGATTGCCAGTCAAGTGCACATGGCTGTCTTACATTGACTCCCTATCTAGTGCACTGTATACACCGATTGTCTGCTTTATAGGTATTTTAGGTAATAGTGGTGAACTATTCAGCAACTCCATGGTTTTCTATATAAGAAATAAGAAAGCCTCGAGTTGGCCCTGCAAGTAGTCAAAGCAGTGATGCACAGGATATACAGAGGTCTCTACAGCATGTATGCACCCACGAGTTGACTTACCCAATGTGCTCCAAACGGCCTGGAGAGACACAGACAAAAGGTAAATATAAGGTAAATCAGAAGACTAAATAGAAAGTGTGTTGGACCTGGCCCTTTTTGCAGGGTGATCCCCAAACTTTTTTGCTTCGTTCCTCCTATTTGTTCTGACCTGTTTTTGTTGGCTTAAGGACTCCTGGCACTTTACCACTCCTGATCATTGCTAGAGTGCATATGCTCCCTGTGTAAATTGTAATTTTGATTGGTTATCCATGATTGGCATATTTGATACACTGGTAAGTCCCTAGTAAAATGCACTGAGTTTGCCAGGGCCTGTAACTCAAATGCTACTAGTGGACATGGCGAATGAGTGAGGCACGATTCAAGGCGATCCACGGCGCTTCTCCGGTCCCGCAACTGCACCCGCGACCCGACCCGCTAGTTGGCAGGCTAGTGAGGGTCCGCCAAGGCGTTCAACAAACCCGGCGGAAGAAACCCGTTGTAGCGCCTCAGAAGGGAGTGGCAAGCGCGGCCGCTATTAGCCGGCGGCCGCAGTGAGTGCGAGCCCTTGGTGTAGTTGCGGAGGCGTCCCGACTAGGTCAGGTGCAGCCTGCGACCTGCCCTGTGTGCCCCGCTTGCCCCCCCTCGCTTGCTTCCCCTGCCACACACTCTGGCCTCAGCCACTAACCTCAGCCCCCCCCCCAGAGAACACTGCACAAAAGATTGAGTTAACGCCCCCGGGCAGAGGGGGCAAAGGGGGGGGCAGAGTGAAGGCAGTAGCCCAGAAAACAGCACAGCATAGAGCGGCCAGGAGCACTTAAGGTGCACTAAAGTCACTTCCTTAAGATTGCCTTGTTCCTTCAGGAAGGGAAATAGAGGAAGCAAGGAAAAAAGTAAACGGGGGAAAAGTCTTATTCCCTTACAACAGAGCACAACAGCGTCCCGTCTTCGTGGCAGCAATTGAGCAATAGACAAGAAAAGCTCCAAGTGTAGCCAGGCCTAATCAAGTCGCGGCACTTGCGGGTCAGGATAAAACGTTTGAGCCTGTGCATCAGAGAACGCGCCAGCATCCACGCCAGCATCCGCGCCATGAGATCGGGAAAAATCAGAGGCGTGGTAGGAAAACCGCAAGGAAAACCTAAAATGGAGAAAGGGGGCCAACAAGTAATGGAAAGCCTCAGCAGATCCCAGGACTCGGAATCGGAGCCCGAACAAGAACAAGACAAAAAAATGGAGGGGGAGATTTACTAAGCTTTTGCGCCGTGTTTGCGTCACAAAAGTGACACCAAATGACGCAAAATATTTTTTTTTAATTTACTTTCCAGCGCTAAACTTGTTTAGCGCTGGAAATAACGTAAAAGTAATGCGAAGCAGCACATTGCGCTGCTTCGCGTTACTTTGCGCCATGGGGGCGTACCAAGGATGGTGCATGGGCATTCCCATGCAACCACCCAAGGTTTTTCACGCTAAACCCAATTTACTAAAAACAGTACATTGTGTTTAGCGTAAGAAAACTGTGCCCTTTTCAACTAGGCGCAAGGAAGGAGAAATGCTTTCATTTCTCCTTTCTTTTCCGACTTTGCATGCGAGCTGCACTGTGCAGCACGCATACAAAGTGGGAAAAGCTTCCCCTTGGGTCAAGCATAGTATTTTGTACAGGAAGGGTACCCTTCCTGTACCATACCTATGCTGGACTCATGCACACACCCTAGCGCTGCGGCGCTATGGTGTGTGCATGGAGCAAAGCAGCTGTAATCAGCGCCGGCGCAAGGGAAAGGGCAGGAGATAGCCATATCTTTGGAGATATGGCGCTCTCCTACTCCCTCCCTGTCACGCAGCGCAGCGCAGCCTAGCGGGGGGGTGTGCTGCGTTGTGTTACTTTTTCGTAAATCTCCCCCGGAGAGTAATACAGACAACACTAAAGAAGGCGACTCGATCCTCACCATTACCACTTGCTCACCCGCTAAAACCAGCATCAAATCCAGCAAGCAGGCACTCATTATAGACTTTTTAAAAGTATGCCGCAGACTATCCCCGGAGAAGCACAAAGCCTATAAAGGAGCCAAGGAAGCCAAGGGAGCCAGGCCAGGCAACAACACTGATGATATATACAGAGAAGGCAATAGCAATAGCTACATTAAAATAGTAGAGAATGAAAGCACGGAACAAGGGGATCTCACGCCCATCACAAGGGAAGGCATAATCTGTGACAGTGCTACACGTAATTGTTTGAACTTATTCACCGACCGTCAAGGACACCATCTTCAGGCCGTAGAGGCCTTAGTCCATACTGACTCAGGCCTAAACTGGGAGTTCATGTCCAGCCAATGGATCTGTCCTGCCCAATCAAGCCAACACCAACAGCAGCAACAACAAATCGTATTACAGTGCCCCAATGACGACCTTCTGTTTTGACAAGACAGTATTTTAAGTCCTTGTGTTCTATCCAACTCATTGGCAGACCTACAACCACTCGACCAACTGGTGGCTCTAATAGCCTGCGGGCAAGAACAAGTTCCCGCCAAGCTTGAGACATCTCCCAATCCATCCCAAACCGCACAGCAGTTGGAACAGGGACCACCTCAACAAAAGACAAAGGGGCCTGTGCCCCATGAGCCCCACAAGGTCGAAGAACTCACGTCAGCCTTTCCCTTTGAATCACAAAATTCATGCGAAAACGCGCAATCAAGAAACATCAAGGAACAAGGGGAACAAGGGGGCCAATCTTTGACGGAAGCACAAGTATGCCCACCAATTAGATCTGTTTGGATACAGCTACTAGGCACCATGGAAACTATTGAATCTGCCATGACTTATCATGCCGACAAGCTAGATTCCCAAGTCGAGCTATTAAATGTTTTAGCAATACATGTTCAGGGGATAGAACAAAATCTGAATGATTTAAACACCATGATAACGAAGGTACAAGAGCGGGATATTACATATCATACCTGCCACTGTCCCCAAATAATTAATAAGCTCGCAAGGGTCCCAGCCATAATGTCAGAGCTGTTGGGGGCAGTTAGGAAAACACAATCAAACCCTACATCAACTACGGAAAGAGACCCCAACGAAACAGACGGAGTTGGCAGGGAGAGCCCCAGGAGCAATAACCCAAGAGTGAAAGAGATAACCAAGTCCCAAGTCCGCGAAAGTAGAACCTCACCAGACGCTAAGAAAGAGTCTGAACAACTGAATGAACAACTACACCCAGAAGGGTCAGCATCAATTCCTAACCAAGACAATTCACCAAAGGAAGCTGTTGAAAGCAAGGAACAAATAAGTCTGAAAATACCCCTCACAAAGCGGGAACAAAAACACTTGAGAAAAGCAAGGAAAAGTAAATTAAGTAAGTCCTGCCCACAAACATCATTGATATCCACCCAGAATTGACTTGACAAAGGAGATGAAAGTATCAGGGGTGTGGCTAGCACACTGGACCATAACACCTCAGCAACAAAAGAGGCTGCCACTCCAAGAAACCCTAAATCGCAAAATAATGAAATTTCACCAACAAGTAAAATATACGATATATTCAAACCTCTGGTTAGGCCGGAACATAATACACAACAGGCAATGATATTTAAAAAAATGGTACAAACCAAACCCCACAGGACTTAAAGACAAAAACAAGTGAAATCTGCACTCAGGATGATGCAACCAGTGGGATTGGATTTATAGAGGAGCATTGCGTCAACAAAGAAACAATCCCTGAGGGGCAGAGAGACCATCGAACGCACTCAACAAGATCAAGTTGGATATATCCACCAAGTGGCATCATATCGTCAAGGCCCAACAGAAACACCAAAAGGGACCCTGATCGACCGAATGAAAACACAATCGATTACTTCTCATTCCAAATGTCACGATCAGATAGAGCTGGTCCCACATTACACCTCGAGAGGAGCCCATGATATACTAAACAGAAGCGCAATAATAAGGCTACTAGAAACTCTACCAGCCCTGAGACATATTAAATCCAGGGATCTGGAAAGAATCGAGTTCAAACCTAATCCCAATCGAATAGGGTCTGAAATCACAACATTCACTTGGATAGATCACTCTATCACAGAACAGATTCTGAGGCACAGAGTCCTTTGCATCATGGGGTATAGAACTAAAAAAGGTGGAACCACTCTGTTATCCAAGCCCACTACAACAGCCCTACTGTACAGGAGGCGTATTAAAAGGAGCGAAAGGTCCCGATAATCCCGACCAAACGAAAGATGAAGGCCAAACAATAAGACAAATTAAGATTACAATTTCACACCTAGAAATAGCTAATTACGAGGATAATCAGCAGTTGAGTCTTTTAACCTCTTCGGTGCTCAGGACGGCCCCCGGCTGTCCGACGTCACGGTGGGCGTGTGCTAAGGACGGCCAGGGGCCGTCCGAATCCCACCCACTTATTAATTCTCCCACACAGCGCCGATGGGGTTAAACATGCAACAAGGAGCAGCATGAACAAAAATCTACAAAACCCAAAAACACAACAGGGCTGTAAAATCTCCTCCAAACTTGAAGAAATCGACTTCACAGACTTCATCCTACAGCATGACATACTGCTATTTCAAGAAACATGACAGTCAACAAACACCCCAATCATAGGTTACAAAGAACATCTCAATCCAGCCAAAAAGGAGGCAACCCATGGAAGAGCAAAGGCAGCCTATCGACTTGCAACTCGACAGGAATCCTATGGAAAGAAGAAGATATCGACTTAGACTCCCCCTGGATGCAATGTATTAAACGTGCAGCCTCGTCCTCCTGCACCTTGTCAATCCTGAATATCTACATTCATCCCACCTACAAGCATAAGGGGAGAAACATCCAACAAATGTTTGCCGCTCTCAGAGCCCTAAAACTCACCTACCCAAATGCCGACATAATACTGTCCAGGGATTTCAATATGAATTTGATGCAAGCCTAGGAAAAAAACCTACCAATACACATGCAGGCCAGGCACGGCAATACATCTAGATGTGATACTTCATGTAAGAGATGCTCTGCATTATTAGACAAACTTTCATTGTTCACATTAAATGTACAAGGTCCGCAGGACATCCCGGCAGCTTTCACAAAAGTGACGGCAAAATCAGGAGCAACCATCGATTTCACCTTAGCGGATCCTGATTTATTCCCTTTCATAGCAAACTTTCAAATAAAGGAAAGAGCAGACAGTGACCATTATCCTCAATTCTTTATACTATCCAACATCCAAGAAAGCTCCCGGCCAGCTAGCGCCCTTACACTATTATCCCATCTCTACAATCTAAAATGATTAATATGGAATAAAAACAATGTAGGTGCAATCATGGAGTCCTGCTTTGCTTTATTGGCCCCTACTGACACAAATCCATTAGGAATAGAGGCCTGGGAGTCTTTCGTCTACAGTCTAAACAAAAAGTTTTCGATCAATCAAGTTTTCAATCAATCCTAAAAGCCAAAAACCTTCCAAGATCACCGGGGCAGCCTAGTACACACATACACTAAGGATAAAAAAAGACAACTAAATAAAGCTCTCAGACTAATGCGAACTCAGGGCCTACAACCCACCCGGAAGTCCCTGATAATAATTGAACAAATGAAAAGTGACCTAAAAAAGGAGATTAGTGCAGCAAAGAGCACATATAACGAGCAACTCTGGACGAAAATGCTCTATGTCAGCGAGCAACGAAACTCAAAACAGTTCTGGACTCACATTAATCTCCTATCAAATGGAAAAAAACGGCACTTTAACTCTGACATAACTGAACATACATGGAGAGCTCCTATAGTAGCCACATTGAACACCCAGACTGCCTCCGGCGCACCCGTTAATAATGATACATCGAATGTGACACAGACTGGTACAACAACTTCTAGGGACACTCCAAATAAAGAGACCCGGATGGCCATTATACCGAGATTGACCTCCCAGGCCCTACTGTCTAGAAGCAACCATAAAATAGATTTCATGACCTGCACATTGAAACCGATAAACCACGGCAACCCCCATGCCAAACAGCCAGAAGGCAATTTCCAGCCAGGTCGACTTGAAATATCAGGGTCCGACCCACTAGTCTCCTATGTACAGGTCACACAAAAACAGGTATTGAACACCATAAAAAACAAAGGTCTGATGGGGCCCGGGACCAAATGGCCTGCCCAACGCCTTATTAAAAAAAGACCCAGCCTTCTGGTCCAACCATTTAACCTCACTGTTCGCTCACACATTGTAGACTTGCACCATTCCAGACTCATGGCGAGGAAGCATCTTACAACCAATATACAAATCAGGGGCTCGTTCAGACCCATCTAATTATAGATTAATAGCTCTCATAGATGTTGAGGCAAAAATTTACACTGCAAATTTGTTGAAAGATGTAGAGGACTGGGTCGATAGCACAAAACTGATCCCCAACACTCAAACAGGCTTTCGAGCCAGGATGGGCACTCTAACAAACTTAGCCGCTGTCACACTCCTGGCCAACCAAGCTATTGCTTACTCAAAAGTTTTGCACGCCTGTTTTGTAGACATCAAAGCCCCCTTAGACAAGGTCCCTAGATCCATGTTATGGGCAAAAATGAAGTCCTGGGGAGCTCCCACAAAATTATTAGACACAATAATTAATCTATACTCAGAAACATGGGTCCAAATAAAAATGGGGGATGGTCGAAATTATTACCACCAACGGCTTAAAACAGGGGTGTGTTCTGGCCCCCTGTTTATTCAACATCTATACAGCTGACCTAGATAATAACCTCAGTTTAACACTAGGGGACCCTCCAAAATTGGGAAATGTCCGAATATCAAGCCTGCAATATGTTGATTACATTGTGTTGCTCTCTGAAATGCCTCAAGGCCTACAGCAATTGATAAACCAACTAGCAGACTTAACAGCCTCTGCCCAAGTAGTTATAAACTTCAAAAAAATCTATGGTTATGTGTTTTTCTAGCCCACATAAAAAGCAACCTAAATGTATCGGGCGATTAACAGTAACCCCCTGGACCAGGTGGGAACATATAAACTTACTATATTTTACTATTTTTTATATATTACTGGATCGACATCTCAACTATAAGCAATATTTAGAACTGCGGAAAGTCAAAGCAAAACAGCTACTATTTGCATTTAAAATCTTGCAAAAAAAACTTAGTGACTGTTTGACAACCCATTTACTAAAGGTCGTTGCAGCAAAATTCTTGCCATCAATCACGTATGGATCAGAACTCCTAAACACAAAGGACTCAACAGTCTTAACTGCCGCGCAAACAAGCCTCTTCAAGAATCTATTTTCAATTCCGTGCCACATTTCACAAGCCCTGATTAGATTGTAATTCGGGCTAAAAAACCAGATCCCGACAAGACAAGGGGCCCTTCTAAATACTATTGGAGAATGAGGGCAGAGGATGGAAACTCCCTGGCACACTACTGCTGGCTGGAGGTTGAAAGGCAATCTAGATTGAGCTACTCAGTTTACCCATTCTTAAATCAATCTATTGCAGCTCTAAAGCTAGAGGAAGCTTGGCACACAATATCATCCTATCCGGAGTTTAAACGAATAGTCAATAAAACCATCAAGCAACAATCCCAGGAAATAGATAAAGCCTCTTTGACCTCAAAAACCAACGTATGGATGGTGATGCCAACATATAAAATGCTAAAACCTCAACCATATCTGTCAGAACATTTTGCAAATCAAAAAAAGCGGAAACTGATTCTATTGAGACTGGGTGTTTACCCATCGAAAGATCTTATGCCAAAATGGAAACGGCCCTGGCCCACAATGGATTGCCGCCTTTGTGGACAAGGAGATGAGTCATTGCTCCATCTACTATGCATTTGTCCGGCACTATTATCCATACGGAAAGTACTCCTACGGCCAACACTGAAAAGAGAACAAATAAGGACTTGTAGATCTGCCGTAATAAAATGCTTAGGAGGCTCGACAGTACAATTGGCATGCAAGGCAATAAAGTTTCTATGCTTAGCGGCAAATGAACTAGAAAAGAGCGACAGACAACTCGAATCGGTCGGACACGCAAGGTGATAAAGTGCAATTGAACACTCTGCAGTCCATTTGTATACAGCACGATGCACTTTACATCGGAGAAATAACAGGAAATCATCAACAGTATCAGCACCTCATCTAAAATCACCAAGTTGAACTTATTTTTAGCCACAGCACTTCATAAAAGAAATATAAATACAACAACCTCGTCTTTTAGAATCACATATTTTTACTGAAATGAACACCGTCAACTATATTTGCCCTAGGGCTTCTCTGAGAGATCACGTACCTATCGTGGCCGTGCATAGCCTAAGCATAACCCCACAAGAAGCATGCCTTTTATAGCATGGCTGGCTACCAAAAAAACTGTAGGAAACCATTGTATATTGTCTTAACTTGTTTTTATCATAAATTTTAATGAGATTCAAATCAACCAAAAAATCAGCATATTTGCTCTTGAATTTTATGTACATTAGCGGTCGTGCCGCCGTTTTATGATTTAAACCAAATCAAATTAAAGTAATTTATATCCTAGTGGGCCTGCAGCACTGATTGTGCCACCCACACAAGTAGCCTTTTACAATGTGACTCAGACCTGCCACTGCAGTGTCTGCGTGCAGTTTTAACTGCCATGTTGACCTGGCAAGTGAACCCACTTGCCAGGCCTAACCTGTAACTTTTACTACATGTTAGTCACCCCTAAGGTAAGCCCAAGGTATTTGAAAAGTAGGACAAGTACTGGTGTGCGTTACATGTCCTGATAGTGAAATATAGTGTATTTCGTTTTTCATTATTACAAGGACTAGCTCTCCCATAGGCTTTCATTGGAGCTGCCTTGTAACATTTTACAAGTGTAACCTTCAATTGGGAACAGCTAGAGATTTGGAGTTTAGGCTCTCTGAACTCAAATTGTATTACCTGCCTTTTAGTAAAGGTTTTTTTTAAATTGTGTGTTTGAAAATGTCACTTTTAGAAAGTGCCATAATAGAAAACCAGCAGTACCGAGGAAAGTAGCGCTCAACTGGAGGAAAATAAAGTTTTCTTGTAAAACCCTTAGCCACCAGGGTTACCCCTTAGTGGCATGCTTCATCATCGAGTCCATCCCGTTCCGCTACAGTGACCTACAGAATACGTGGGAGTACTTGCAAGACTATGTAATGATAAAGGAGATGGTGTAAATATTATAGTTGGGGGTTTGGGTTTGTGTGTCTTAAAAATACCTGCCTAGTAGGTTTACCCTTTTATTAAGTCCTCTAGCCGGTATGATTAAAAACTGTTTTTTTTAAGGGGGTGTCATGTACCCAGTTTTCTAAAGGGTCAACATGTTTCAAGCCGTACCCCTATTGGCTTTTCATCAAGACTGTAGGGAAACAATGATTTACAATGATGATAGTTCCCTGATACCACTCCTGCTACATAACAATACACTCATTGCATGCAACTGAAAGGTGTATATACTTATACCACCTAACCGGTGAACGTTGTCTTTTGTGTTTCTGCGAAAAAAGAGCCTTGGGCTGTATGCATGTTCGTATGTGTTCAATCTTATCATTGCTGTGTGTTGCTTTGTTGCGTTGGCCTACAGTTGCTGCTTCTGTCTTTGGGCAGAGCAAAGGACTGAAACTTTTGCCCTGCTGTGGTATCCTGCCTAAAGTAGATCACCAAGGGCTTGATGAAGAGCTTGCCTCCTGTCTCAGGGACACAAAGACTTCACATGCAGCATCCTTGTACTCCACTGCTGGAAGTTCCGACCTGCCTTGTGGTGCCAACTCAAGTTCTGGGCCCCTGGAGGTTGCTCCTGCTGCAAAGAACTAAAGAAAACTGAAAACTGATGCATCGCCCTTCCAATGCTTAATTGTCTGACACAGCACCACCGCGCAGGAAGACTTTCCAAGCACCACCGCCGTGCGGCCGAAGCATCCACGCAGCATCTGTCGGTAGCTGAAAAATCTGCTGCACGTTGAGTCCAGTGCACCGACCTCCAAAGTCCAAGATCACAACACTGACTCTGACGCAGGCCCTGCTGTGCGGCTGAAAGAATCGATGCATTGTGGGATTGTGGCTGAAGAAATCAACGCAGCACCTGTTTTTCCATTTAAAAGAACCTGCAAACAGTATGCAGTGCTCAATGATGAGGTACAAAGTAACGAAAAGTATGCATTGCCAATTAAAAAAGTGTTTGACAGCCTCTACCAGCTATCAGGTGCAGATGCGTCTTCCTTTTCTTTATCGTCCCTTTAATTCGCTTAGCCGAGTTCGTGCCTCTGTCATGTATTTCACGAATTTGGCCCAGTCTGAAGAGGAAGTACTGGACAAATGGGCTGATACTGCTTCTGCACATGCCCTTAAACTTTGACAGGAACATTGGTTTTAGCATCTTGCTTCCTAGTTGTAGCAAGGATGGACAGCAGCATATCAGGTGCAACAGGGACATATTTCTGTACTGGCAGAGCCTACATTTAACTATATGTGCTTAGGATTTCCACTCAGGGTTTAGCTCTTTTGTTGGCAGGGGCACCAGCCTGGCCCATTGAATCTCTCTTAGGCATCTGGGGCACGTGTACAACATGTTTTAGTGGTCACAAATGGAGAATTGGGACTTTTGCGACAGCTAAAGAGTCATTTGGCATGTACTAACCCTATTTAGCGAGTCGGTAACCTATTACCCACTCGCAAAGTATGGTGTACGAGTCTGTATTAGGAAGGGGTGTTTCAAGGGCATCCATTCCTAATAGCGAGGCGTAGCGGCATTTATTGAATGTTTTGAAACCGGAATGCACTAAAAAAACATTCAAATTTTACCGACTCCGTGAAGGAGGTGGTAACCCATTTGCAAATGGGAAAGGGTTCCCAGGGGACCACTTCCCCTTTGTGAGTGTGGGCAACAACATTTTCTAAGAGCAGACAGAGGTCCCATGGAACACTGCCTACTCTTAAAATATGAAAAGGTAGCTTTTCATTTTTATGTTTGAAAACGCATCCTGTTTTCCTTTAAGTTTCTTAACTTAAAAAGCAATCACAGACAGTGTGGTCTGCTGAACCCGGCAGGCCACCATCCCTGTAAATGAAGGCCATTCCCAAAGGGTAGCAAATTGTGACGTGCCTCATGAATATTCTTAAAGCAGGTCAATTGTGACCCCATTGGGAATTGCAAACAGTGTCTGAGACTGTTGTACATTGCATTTTGCGAGTCATAATAAAATTGCAATTACAAGTTTTCCAAATATCAAATAACATGGCCAGGAAGACATAGCTGATTGGAATGACTTATGCGATTTATCTGGAGTAAATTTACAGTTACATTTTCTATCCGTAAAGGTGATCCAACCATTGGTTGCATCACCAGCCATAATAATGTTGGGAGTTCGTAGTACCTTAATATTGTGCCAAAAATCAGGGTCAGATTTAACTGGGCCATAAAAAATTAAAAAGAGAGATATGTTTGTTGTAAATAGGACCCTCGGTATCACATTCCATAGATGTAACCACTAATTAATAATGTTGTGACAAAGGATAGCAACACCACTTTTACATTCTTTAGCAGGAAAAAAAACTTGACCAACCCAATGCCTTTTCAACTTGACAAATTCAACATCATTATAAAGAGTTTCTTGTAAAAAAGCAATTTGAGAGGTAACCAGGTACCCAAGAACTTGGACATTCCGCCAGACAGCGTTAAACATAGAGGACTCAAGAGGAAAGGGATACCGAAATGTAGGTGACAAGCTGCTAAAAAAGGGAAATGAGCCAAACTGACACCATTAAATAAAAACAATAGAGGATGGGAATAGGGTGATAAGAACAATGGAATGTCATAACAGCACTCATAGAGCATGGAGAGATATAGAATGGAAAAGCGAAAGACAAGGGATATATACGAAAGTAGATAAAGATATAGAACAAGGATAAACATCCAGACCTGGGAAGAAAGTTACTGGGAATCAACCTGAGATGTTCCACCACCATAACAAGAACAACAGCAAAGAGCATGTAAAATAAATTATGAACAAAAAGCCATTATCCAGAAGAATTTGGAAAAAGAAATATAAGTGCATGCAAGGATGTTAGGAGTTTTGAACAGTAGTGTCTATAGCACAGGATACATTGTTCGGAAGAAACGTTTTAATTTAACTAGATCATCAAAGGAACTTGAGGTGCCCACATGGGTAATCTTGCAGAGGCAAGGATGAAGAATGCCGCAATGAATATTTTGTGTCACATTTGAGGTCTCAGTGAAAGAAACTCCCTTTGTCTAGCATTGGTCGCATTGGAGAGATCCTGAGAGATTAATATATTATGAGCAGACCAAGATGATGTTTATCCTTGGCAGTCAGGAGGACATGTAGAAGGTCCAGAAATTTATGAAAAAGCATAATGATTCCCCTAGGTTTAGAAGCATGAGGAGTTAGATGACCTAAATGATGTGCATGTTATAGATTTAAAGGGGGAGTAGTGGGGATGCCAAGTAGTTCTGGAAGAAACTTTGTCAAGAGGACAAGCAGGTCAGGACCCTCCACAGACCTCCAGAAATCCATATAGATAGAGATGTTTGGGATGATTTCTGTTCCCAAGATCTTCTTTGTGAAGTTTGAGCTTCAAGATCTCCTGCTCAAGTAGAGGAATCTTAGTAGCTATATCCTGTAGAGAACGAATGTATTACTCCATTCCAACCATTTTGCCCTCTTTGATAATCCATCAATTCTCATTTTGTTGATGTTTTTTATTAGTAGCACAAAAAAATGGTTGCAAGCCCTTCACCTCATCAAGGATGGTATCAAAAGCAGGGTCATTCGATGACTGAATGGGTGATATAGATTCATTTTTTACCCTTTAGATTTTGTGCTAGAAGAAGTGGCTTTAGCTGTAGCAAGGGGGTCACTGGACATTTTATCGTAATGCACAGTATGATAAGGTACCTTGTGAAGAGGTTTTATCCTGCCCATATACGAAAAGCTGACTCAGGCAGGATACGAGGGCAGTAGATGTAGAGAAATAACCTCTAAAAATCAAAAACACAGGTGAACGAATAGGAAGATAATTGTATTACATAACATATAAGAAGAAGGTTCACAAGTTGGAATTAGAGGCAGACATTATAACATCATTGTGATGAAGTTACCAGGGGTCCTCACCACTGCAAAACATTTTTTCTAAAGTATAATAATAGCAGTGTGTAACTCCCTTCCCTGCATTGTTAAAGAAAAGAAAAAAAGAGGGAAGGAACATAAGCATTGATGCCAGCATTTAAATTGTGTTCCTCAAATGACCCGGACAGTCATAACCCCATTTCTGAGGTAAAATAAATGTACTGCGCAGGGACAAAGAAGCAAGCGGCGTGCAAACAAAATATCAGCCACGCACGTTTCACCACGAATTACTGCTCCGGCTCTGGGTGATTACAAATTATAAAATCATGGTGTTCCCTGACTATTCATGTGAAATACAAAAGAAAAGGCAAACCTTTGATCTTGTCAACACAAAACTACAGCACCTCAACATACATTACAAGCTGCTATTCCTGGAAAAAATTTAAGTTATCTTCCAAATGAAGAAGAAGCATGGGCTTGGATAGAAAAACATCCATCCTAGAGACTGAGTAGAGAAGAACGAGAGCAGCAACATCAAGTCACACAGGGGTAGGGGCAGACCTAAAACTCATAGAATAAGGAGGGGACACCGCAGCAGCATCAGGAGCAGAAAACACCTTGGGACTCCCATTCTGGCAATGCGGCTACCCTCAAAGTCTGGCCCCTCATCGGACATGGAAGGGGAACTGTCCCGGTTGTTGAAAAAGACAAACAGGCCAAACAACAGAGAGACGCCACATCAGACTTGTCAGGCCATGAGCACTCATCTGACTCAGAGAGGAATCACACCTTGTTGGTAGCAAAAAACAACTAGGAAGCGGACCCCCTTGGCCAGCATCACCACAGAACCTGGCACGGGCACGACACGCGATGAGCAAAATGACTGAACGGGCGGACTGGCCCAGCTGAGAGATGGAGGGTGGAGACTCAGCACAAAATGCCTCCCATGAGACTTGGGACATACCCGAGAGGGTATTTGGTTCTAAATTTTTAATTTTTAATTTCCCACAGGTCTAAGGCTAGTTTATCAGTAAGCACCTGGGGTCTTTGAGTTGCAGGGTGGGAATTTGAACCGGGAGGGTTACACACCTCTCAGGCCTAACCTGCGACACAGTTGTCAAATTCACAAGAGGGCTGGAGTGCATGGGGAGCGGGAGAGGGTAGGGGGTGGGTGGATTCATTGGGTTCAGATGTTGGATTGTATGTGGAATGAAGTGGAAGGGAACATAGCCACAGAGGCAGAGATCACTACAGAGGGTGGTTCAACATTATTGCACTACATAGATGAGTGGGGCTGACACACAAGATGGCAGGAGATGTTCCATACTGACGTGGAACATGAACAGGCTAGGAAACAACATCAAAAGTTGATTGATGGCCACATATCTTAGGAGAATGAAACTGGACGTGGTTTTACTAGAAGAGATGCACCCACGGGGCTCCCAATGTAGATTTCCTGGCAGCCAGGCCTACATGACATTAGCCCATGCAGGATTTACCATGGACTCCCGAGAGGTGGCCATATTGATTAGGAGAACACCCCCATTCAGGATAGACAAATCATGGATCGACTCCAATGGGACATATGTAGCTGTCAAAGGGATGTGGGGATGTAGAGACATGACTCTGGTTAGCCTATATTCCCCTCCAAGATGACAAGAACAAACTCTAGATGAGGTGAACGAGACACTGCTAGAGACAGGCTCCTGCATGCACATCATAGGAAGAGACATCAATGGTTAATCCACACCTAGATCACACAAGCCGGGCCCCAACACAATAGAAGGAGAGACCATTGGCAGAGTTTATGACAACCTTGGGGCTAACAGACCTCTGGTACCACCACCATCCTGATGACCATAAATAATCTTACTTCTTTTTTTTTTAATTTTGTAGCACTGCTTTTATTTATATTTTTTTATTAATCTCAGAGAGGTATTGCACATATAATTACACCCATTGATTATTCACTGTACAATGTCAATTATTTCCATTAACATCATAATTCATCACCTATTATAAATAAAGAATCAAGTAATGACAGATCATACATATATACGAAATTCATTGTGAATCCAATTTCTCACATTCCTGGTACATTTACCCTACCCCAAGCAGCCAGTTTGTTATTGGGACCCAAAGTTTCCTCCCCCATCTTTTAGCCTGATGACCCTTATATTCATAAAGTGCTTGTTCCAATTTATAAATGGCGATTAAGCGGGCCAGACACTCTTGGAACCCAGGGGGCTCAGAGTCTTTCCATCTAGTTGCGATTATTAGCCTAATAACCGTAACTGAAATAAATATGATACCAATCTGGCCTCAGTCCAGCCCTATGCTGTTATCGTGACCCACCATCATAAGTGAGGGAGTTAGGCCCACACTTCTTCCTAATATCTTCTCCCAGAATTTTTCCAATTCCCTATTTAACGGGCCTAACTTGGAGCAGCTGTAAAACATATGTATCACCTCTGCCGGTCCAATCCCGCACCTGGGGCATTTATCATCCTCCCTTTTTCCCCAATTGAATAGATGATAGAAGCGTTCTTGTGGCCAGCTCAAGTGACATATCTATGTCTATATCTTCATTCTCTATTCTGCTGGCCCATTTCATGTCCGTTTTCTCCATGTCATCGGGGGCTTCCTCCATCATAATACCCCTCCAAGATTACAAGGACAAACTCTAGATGAGGTGACCGAAATACTGCTAGAGATAGGCTCCTGCAAGCACATCATAGGAGGAGACATCAATGATGATGTTAATCCACACCTAGATCTCACAAGCCCGGCCCCAATGCAATAGAAGGAGAGACCATTGGCAGGATTTATGACAACCTTGGGGCTAACAGACCTCTGGCACCACCACCATCCTGATGACCATAAGTACTCTTACTTCTCAGGTACCCACAAAATATTACATTTTAGCCCCGGCGTGGGAGGTAGAGAGATAGAGCGATTGTAGAATATCTAGCTAGGGATCTGTCCGACCACTCACAACTCTGGCTAACGATTGAGACATGATCTCACAGATCTAGGATGGGATGGACTGAATGCTTGGGAACTAAGAGACGAGACAGTTTCCCACAAAATTAGACAAGACACAGAACTGTACTTTAACAAAAATAAGGATTCTGTGTCATCGGCAGTCACACTGTGGGATGCGTATGAAACTGTACTCAGAAATAGGGCACAAAACATCATAGCACACAAAAAGAAGAGAGAGGTGATGGAAATAGAAGCACAAGAGAGACAACTGGTGGAATTAAAAGGGCAGCCTGGGGTGGAGGCAGACCCCTCTATTATGTGCAAAATCATGATAGTCTGCAAGAATATCAGGCTTTAGCACACCAATAGGTGAAAACTCTGATCCTGACCAGGCGATAAAGTGGGGCAACTACTGGCATGGCTGGGCAGTAAGGAAGCAAAGACACAATGGGCACATACTATACAGAGAGATAATGGTGACTCCTATACCACAGCTCAGGGGATTGCCAATGCATTTGCACAATATTACACTGACTTCTATGAGGCCCATCCACTGGCTGCTATTACCCAGATAAGAAACTGTCTAGGTGGGGTGACAGCCCCAACTCTAATGCTGGATGACCGTCTAGCCCTAGAGGAAGAAATCACTCTATCGGAGGCATTAGCTGCCGTAGGCCAGCTAAAAGCAGGGAAAACCCCTGGCCCTAACGGAATACTGGCAGAGCTCTTTAAGAGAAATGCCGGACTCCTGGTCTAACACCTACTTAAAATGTTCACACAAGCCAAAGAGGAGGACACTCTCCTGTTGGACCTCTGGTGTGCCACAACTGTGCAATTCATAAGCCTGGGAAGCCCTCAATGAAATGCAGCTCCTACCGCTCAATCTCACTTTTGAACACTGAGACACAAATGTTGGTCTCAGCCCTTGCGATGCAGCTTTTAGATGTGATAACCTCCTGAATTTACAAAGACCATTCAGGATTTATGCAAAAGAGGTCAACAAGATTAAATCTCCTCAGGCTTTACAATTGGTCGGAGACAGTACGATCAAATGAGGACCCCAAATATTTCTGTCCCTGGATGTCAAGAAGGCATTTGATGCCATTCATTGGCCCATCCTGAGGCAGGCCCTGATGAGGATTGGGTTGGTCCTGAGTTCCTTGCTTAGACAGATCTGCTTTGTAGAGACCTGGTAGCTAGAGTGAGAGTGAATGGAGAGATGTCAGCGGAGTTCCCAATCAAGAGGGGCATGAGACAGGGATGCCCTCTGTCACCCCTTTTGTTTGCCCTCAAATTGGATCCATTGTCTTGTGTGGTTTGACCACACCCAGACATCGCAGGCTTCAGCGACAGGGAGGGGGCAATAGAGGAAGAATGGATCTCACTCTATACCAATGACATCCTTCTGTATGTCACATGCCCAAATACAACGCTCCTGAGAGTGTTCCACATATTCGAATAGTATGGAGCGCTGTAGGATTAATTGGGACAAATCAAGCCTGTATCCGCTGGGAGGATATCTCGATGCACAGGACCTTGCAGGACAGCTGCGTATAAACAGAGAAGAGTTCCAATATTTGGGACTGCACGTGACCTTGAACACGGAGGATAGCCTAGACAGTAATATTCGTAGAATAATGGTGGACTTCTATGGAGATGTGGAAAGATGGAGATCATTACCCTTAGCGCTCCTAGGAAGGGGTGCCATGTACAAGATGATATCATTACCAAAACTCCTGTACATCCGCCAAAACACATTTCATAAGATACCGGAGGAAAACTTTGCCAAAATTGAGGGAGAAGTCTGGATGTTACTATGGAATTGGGCCAAGAGTAGCGGGTGCGGACGCTACAGCAAAATCAATATAATGGGGGAATTGCTCTTCCAGATATACGGGCATACTACTGGATGGCACATTTAATAGTGGTCACCGCCCGCCGTTATTTACCTGGAGACCACCCGACCTACGCCCTAGAGAGACTTCAATTTCAAACCTGCACATAACTACACTACCTGTATGGTGGATAGGGGTTAAAGAAGCTGTTACCAGCAACCCAGATGACTAGAGTAGCCTGGAAAGGGTCATAGAGGTGGATGAGGTGGGATTTATTTATTTATTTGCAAAGTTTTATATAGCGTTGGCTAGACCCGGAGGTATCAGAGCGCTTTACATGAGGATCAGTGAGTTACAGGTTCCATAATTACATAGACAAGTATAGACATAGGAGAAAAGAAGAAACATGAGATTTCACAATAATGTGAGATTATTAGCGCGTACACACGTCTTATGGGGAGTGAAGAGGTAGAGGCGGAATGGTAAACGGGGGTAGGGAATGCAGGTAGGAAAACACAACGGGGAGGCGAGGAAAACGATGTCTGATGTCCGGCTGGGTAGGTGCCGGCCGAGGGGTGAACCAGAGCCAAACTCCTCTATAGCTGCATATGACAGCTCCACCGGGCATCAGCCAAAGTTGCTCGGGCACCGCGGCTTTACATGAGGATAAGCGAGTTACAGGTTACAAAATTACATCAGTTGCAGGAGCCAAGAATAAACGTAAGGAGAAAAACAGTGATTACACAGTAACAAGAGATATTAACGTATCAGCTGGAAAGGGGAGGTAGCCACAGGATCACGGAGGGAGGAGTTGGTGGAGGGAAGGAAACACAATGGGGAGATGAAGAAAAACTATGTCCAATGTCCGGCTGGGTAGGTGATGGCCGAGGGGGTGAACCAGAGCCAAACTCCTCTATAGCTGCCTAAACAGCTCCACCGGGCATCGGCCATATTGCTCAGTCTCCCCGGTAAGTACAATATTCATGGTTTCCGCCCGGGGCGCCTCATCATAGCTCCATCTGCCGCACCATCCCGTAGTTACTGGGAAACTCTGAGCGTAATTCAAACATCAAGCGGTGCTTGCTCCATGGCGCTTGTCCAGCTGGTTCCTCAGACCGTGCTGCAGCACGTTCCATGCCTTCCTCAATAGTTCCTGTATTCCAGTGCGATCAAACATTGAGGTGGGGAGATGTTTGGCAGGCTGACTCTTTTAAGGCAGGCTGTTTCTGGTAGAATATGGTAGGATCTGAGTCTCAATGACCTGAGCCTCTCCAATCCGTTAAAACTGTGCACTCTTCATTAAGGCTAGGCATGCAGCAACATCAGGGAATGAGGGGGCCCGGGCCTTTCATCAGCAGGCAATAGTAGATCACTGTTCTCGGGGCTCTGTCCCAGGCAGCCGCCATCTTAGAGTCAGGCAGCCCTGATCTCCGGTGTTCACGGCTCGCCCGCTCTCAAGATCATCAGTTTTATCCCCGGTGAGTTTCTCCTGCTCTTCCCCTTTTACAAAGGCTCACCGGTATGGCAGCTGTTCCTCCTGAATTGGACTCGGGCTGCTCCGTTCGGTCCCATGTGGGCTTCAGGAATAGCGGCCGAGTAACGCCCTCAAACTTCTCCGATCTCTGCCGAGGGCATCTTCTCCTCCGATTCCAGTGCTGCGGACTCACGTCCTGTTGCGTCCTAGAACCGCTGCTGGGCTTGGGCTCGCATTCGTTAAACAGCAAGCGCCGCCGAGGAGCACTCCGCCATCTTGTCTCTCCATGGAAGCCCACCAGACAGGAAAAGAGATGGAAAGGCTCCGCCGGTTACCACCGAAGCGGAACAACCGGCACAACGAGAGCTCCCTTCACTCCGCCCACAAGACTCACAAAAATGTAGCAAAAATGCACAGGTCACTCGAAAAACTCCATATGGGTAGGAACACCTCTGAAGGAAATTGGGAAACTGAGGGGGTTCAGGGCTTGGGACACCATCAGGATTTCCAAACTGCGGGATCTCCTAGAGAATGGAGTGCAGGTCCCCTTCAGCTCTCTGTAATGGGACTACCAATTGAATAAAACACAACATTTCAAATACTTACAAATTAAGCATGCCTGGAAGGTAGAGAAACTTGACACAACAATATGCACCACTAGAGGGGAGACTGATCCAGAGAGAAACAGCAGAGAAAGTGGTCTCCTGGACTGATAACACACTTAATAACAATATGCCAGACTCATTAACGAAACTTAGAGCCTGATGGGACAGCGCAGTGGGAGAACTGGATGACACAGATTTGGAGACAGCATTAATGGACCCGCAACAATTAGCAATTAAATCAAGAATAAAGATGATCCAATTTAAAATCCTCCATAAGACGTACAATGGCAGGGCCCGCTTGCAAAACTTCAGCAGAGCAGAGTCCCCCATTTGCCTGCGATGTTGAACAGAAAGAGAATTGTTCATGCACACACTATGGGAGTGCCCTTCCATACACTTGAATTGAACCACCATATTGGAGGAGCTCAACAGAGTAATGGAAGAAAAACTACAGATAGACCCCAAGCTCATCTTGTTAGGTATGAACACAGAAGTGAATGGCCCTTGAACCAAACTCCTTTTTAATAATGTGGGCCTCATATTGGCAAAAAGGGACATAGCTAAGTATTGGGGTGCCCCAGAGCTGCCAACCCTCCAGGAATGGAAAACAGGGATGGACCTTTACATAGCTGCTGAAAAGGTTACCCACCAGGCCAGAAAGTGATTGAAGATGTTTTACAAAGTTTGGGGTCCCTGGTTAAAACACTGTGGCATGGATATGGGAGAAATTGAGGAACTGCCTCAACTGACACAGCCCACGTGATGGATGAGAGACACTTGTGCAATGCATTGAACTTATTAATGAAGGGCCGCTGCGACAATATTGACGTTGTACTGTGCTGTTGCAAATATGTGCTTTCACTCCCATGTAATTTTTTTTTTTTTAATGCAGATTTTATATAGCGCGAACTCGACCCGAAGGTATTCGAGCACTTTACATGAGCCCCGGTTACGTTACACATTCAGGCACGGGGAGATGAAGTGATTTGCCCAGAATCACAGGATGTTGACGCGACCCCGAGGCTCGAACCTTGGTTTCCAGCACCAAAGTCGGCAATCTAGCCGACGGACCACATCCTCTCCCCATTGTGGTGCTCAATGCGTTGTCGAGCATCATGTATTGTTTACAGAATATTTAAAAAAAAATATTTGTAGAAAAAAAATGTGATGTATCCATGCTACGTTTTGGGCTGTTTCCTGTCGCCGGCACTAGGCTACCCACACAAGTGAGGTACCATTTTTATCAGGAGACTTTGGGGAATGCTGGGTGGAAGGAAGTTTGTGGCTCCCCACAGACTCCAGAAATTTCCTTCACAGAAATGTAAGGAAAATTTGTTTTTTAAGTCAATGTTTGAAGTTTGCAAGGGATTCTGAGTAAAAAACCTGGTGCGAGCCATGCAACTCACCCCACCCTGGATACACCTATGTGTCAAGTTTTCAAAAATCTACTTGTTTGCTGGGTTTCCCTAGGTGCCGGCTGAGCTATGGTCTAAAACCTACTGTTGGGAGACTTAGGGTGGTGCATGTTGAAAGGATATTTTTGGCTCCCTGCAGATTCCAGAACTTTCCATCATTGAAAAGAAAGAAAAATGCATTTTTGTGTTCAAACCTGATAAGAGCCACACAAGTCACCTCAACCTGGAGTTCCCCAGGTGTCTAGTTTTCAAAAATGTGGACGCTTGCTAGGTTTCCCAAGTTGTCAGCTGAGCTAGGGCCCAAAATCCACAGCTACCCATTTAGCAAAAAAAGGGTCAATTTTGAGTGGGAAAATGTGATGTTTCCATGTTATGTTTTGGGCCGTTTCCTGTCACAGGCACCAGGCCTACCCACATAGGTAAGGTACCATTTTCATTGGTAGACTTTGGGGAATGCTGGGTGGAAGGAAGTTTGTGGCTCCCTGCAGATTTCAGAACTTTCCATCACAATAATGTGAGGAAAATGTGTTTTTTAGTCAAAGTTTGAGGTTTGCATGGGATTCTGGGTAAAATCAAAAACCAGGTGAGAGCCATTCAATCACCCCACCCTGGATTACTCCAGGTGTCTACTTTTACAAAAATATTAATCTTTTCTAGGTTTCCCTGGGTGCCGACTGAGCTACGGCCCAAAATCCTCCGCTGTCCACTTTGTAAAAAACGTGTTCGTTTTGAGAGGAAACTATGATGTATCCATTTTGCGCTTTGGGCCATTTCCTGTCGCGGGTACTAGGCCTACCTACACAAGTGAGGTACCATTTTTATCGGGACACTTGTGGGAATGCTGAGTGGACATAATTTGTGGCTCCCTGCAGATTTAAGCACTTTCCACTTACAGAAATATGAGGGAAATGTGTTTTTAGTCAAAGTTTGCAAAGAATACTGTGTATAAAAACCTGGTGAGAGCCACGCACACCATCCCCTCCTTGGATACCCCAAGGTGTCTAGTTTTAAAAAATGTAGAGGCTTGCTAGGATTTTTCAGTGGAAAAATGTGATGTGTCCATGTTGTATTTTTGCCCATATCCCCTCATGGGCACTAGGCCTACCAAAACAACTGAAGTACCAATTTTATTCTAAAGACACGTGGTAGAATAGTAAATCATTCATTATTATGATTGGATTTTGCTGCATTTGTGCCTTTAAATGTAAGCCAGTGTATAAAGAAAGAAGAGATTTTAAAAAATACCCTCTAAAGCATATGCTAGTACAGGTACCCACAAATAGAGAGATGCACAAATAACCTCTACTCCATATCTTGCACCCATTTAAAAAATACATAGGTTTCTATGATACCCTTTTTCACTCTACACATTTCACCATATGAACTAGTATGTACCTGGACACAATGAAAAACCATCATACAGTGCAGCTCAGTTGTTGGCTCATGTTACCTTGAGCTCTTGGGGAACCTACAAACTCTATATATCGCCACAACTAGAATTGTCTAGCAAATATAATAGTATATAGCTTTTGTAAATCAACCAACATGACAAAAGTTATAGATGAAAACACTGTCATAAATGTCTGTATTTTCTTACTCATTTTCAATATCTCTTTATTTCAATAGTTAAGTTCATTGGGAAAACCATGAGGGATCTACACATGTAACTTCTCACTGAATTCAGAATTATGTCTACTTTTCAGAAATCTATAGCTTTCCTGGAACACCCATAGGCTTCACACTAGTTTCAGCCACAAACTGGAAGTAGGTTGAGAGCACAAAAAATAGCAAAAAGGACTACCTCTTTGAAAAATTCTAAAACTGTGGCATAGAATAGTTTTTTCATTCAGCTGTGCATGTTCATGAAAGCTGGCAAGACGATGAATGAAGCACAGCAAACTGTTCATTGACGTCATTGTTAAGAAAAAAAAACAGGCCCTTTTATCCGGAACACTTCTTAACTAGGTTTACATATAGTTGCCTATTTTCTGGGTCATCTGTAGGGGAATCCACAAACCCTGGGTACCTTGAGAATCCTCAGGATGTTGGCAAAAAAGGACGTAAATTTGGCATGTTTGCCTTGTGTGGGAAAAAAGTTATGAAACCCTAAGTGTGGGTGAGTACCAGCAGTTAAGGGGTTTTCTGGCACATGCATCAAGATAGGCAATTGCGATTCTTTAATTGCGATTTTTAAAGAATCGCAATTAAAGAATCGCAATTGCCTATGCATGTAGGAAACGCAAACATATTTGCAATTCCTAAACATTCCTTAATTGCGACTCGCAAGTTGCGAGTCGCAATTAAGGAATTGCTACCATTCATTCCTATGGGCCTAAAGGCCCATAGGAACCAATGAAATTGCATGCACAATTTACGAGTACCAAATAGGTACTCGCAAATTGCGCATGCAATATCAAGGGTGCAAGGGTGCCATAAGGACACCATGTTGCACCCCTGAAATTGCCATGTGACCACATGTTGCACACACACATGCCCCAAAGGCATGTGTGTGTGTAATATGTAACTTTGAAAAATGCACTTTAGTGCATTTTTCAAAGATTTCATAAATTACCGTCCAGTTTCATTTGATGGTAATTTGCGACCCCTAATCAGCGAAATCGCTATTTCAATTTGCTTCATGCATTGCATTTAAGGAATTGCAATTTGAGATTCCTTAAATGCAATCGCAATTTATGTAATCGCAATTCTTGCAATTACTTAAATTGCGATTTTTGCATTTGGGATGATGCATCCCAAATGCAAAAATACCGGTCGCAAAGGGGCAGATTCTGAGAATCTGCCCGTTTGCAACCGTTTTTTGCCTTGATGCATCTGGCCCTAAGTCTTTCAGTTTTACCTGTCCAACAACAATCATTTAAAACACAAAATCTAAACCTGAGTGGTACATATTCTTTTTTTTTTTTTTATAAATCTTTTTATTGAAATCAAGTATGACAGTAAGACAAAAATCTTCAAAACCACATACATTAGTCATATCACAACAGGGGCATGTCAGGGGAGGAGCGAGGGGTAAGGGAGACATCAGACGTAATAATTACAGTTCTAGCGTGCTCAATCGTTGTGCAATCGTGTCCTCCATTGCCAGCGGGGGTTCACATATCCCCCCCTATGTGAGTTCTATTTTTCCCAAACCTGTGACCATTTGTTGGGGCACCCTCTTGCAACATAGACTGCTTTTTCTGTGACCTTGCACCAGTCCATATCCTTGCTCCAATCCACCGTACTGGGCGGCTCGTTGGCCTTCCATAGCCTTACTATGTTACGCTTTGCCACCATCAATCCCAGAGCTACCCACAGGCGTTCTTTGGAGGTCAAGTCAGTCGGCCCCCAGACATTCAGGATAACCAGCTTAATGTTGCCATCAATCCTTTGATCCAGTACATTTTCCATAAGCCTCACAATCCCGGCCCAATACTTCTGGATGACCGTGCACTCCCAAAAGTGTATGGATAAACGTGCCCTCCTGACCACAACCCCTTGTGCAATTCTCATCAGAGCTATAGCCCATGCGGACCAAAACTGACCTGGAAAGATACGATCTATGCAGGATCTTTAACTGCACTAAGCGCATCCTGGAGGAGATGGCCACCTCTCGAGGGGAGGCTACTGCTGCTAGCCATTCGTCATCGTCCAGACAAGCTATGTCATGTTCCCACTTTACACGCAGGTGGTCCAGTGGGTCAGGCGCGCTATTTGTCAACTTTTTATAGATAAGCGATATGTTTCTTTCCGGCAGGTCCCCGTCTAGTACTCTATCCTCCAACGGAGAGGACTCCAGGAGCAGGTCCCCCCTAGGGAGTTATGCTAGCAGGGCATGTCGTATTTGCAGGTACCTGAAATGTTCGGATCCCGCCAGTTCATAATCCTGTTGCAACTGCTCAAACTTGACCACTTCCCCGGATTTCCACATGTCACCCACTTTAGAGATACCAATAAGGTCCCAACGATCAAATCCCTTCGAACGATTCAATCGTCCTAATCGGTCGCAGCTCCAGAGCAGCGTGGCCTGCGTGATCTTTCCTTCCCACCCCAGACTTTTCATAGCCACGTTCCATACTCGTACTGCATGTGCAGTGGGACCAGTCAGATTGGGATTCAGCGCATGCACATACAGTGCCCCCTCAAAACTCCCACCCGGCAGTAACCATCTATCCATCTGAAAGGCTGGATCGCCAGGGGGCCTGTACGTGCATTGATTAATGGCTGCAAGATGAGACGCCCAGTAATAGCGCTTTATGTCCGGCAACCCAATTCCCCCGTCATACCATCCCCATGTAAGCTTGTGGGTAGCTGTGCGTGGGGGCCTACTCTCCCAGAGCAGGTCTCGCAGAAGGCTATCAACGTCTTTGAAGTATGAGGGATTGACATAATGCGGGGCGTTCTGTAAGGCATAGAGAAAGTGGGGAAGGGACATCATTTTAAATAAGGCAGCTCGACCTAATAATGAGAGAGGGAGCGTCTTCCAGTGTCTAATGTCAGATTTGAGGCGTGTCAAAGGTGGTAGGAGGTTAAGTTCGTATAATTTGGTAGGGTCCTTAGAGACCCTAATCCCCAGATACTTAAAACTGTTGACTGCTTCAACAAGCTGGATACCGCGAGGGAGTGGGGGCAACAACCCACTGAGGACGTATATCACGGATTTGGACCAGTTGATTTTGTAGCCGGCAAATTCTCGGAAGACCCAAAAGATGTTGAGGACCCTGTGGAAGGAAGCGGCCGGCGATGCCAGGTAGAGCAGAATATCGTCTACATACAATGAAATGCGGTCTTCCCAATCCGGAGCCCATAGGTTGACCCTGATGCGCACGCGCAGCGGACGCGGCAGTTACCTTCCTCTAGGAACGCTGCTAGTTGCGGTGTGCTTGTCCTCAAATCAACACTCTGCCTGAAAGCATATTGTTCGTTTTGATATTGCTGCCACTCGCTTGTTTTTTAACTTTTAAAATTGGATTTTAACTTGCACTTTGCACATTTAAAGCTCCTTCCTGTCTTTCTCCCTGGCCCCGGTCCGACGCGGCAAGTGCCGTTTGTTCGGAGGGCTTCCGGGAGCGGCAACAACTTCCTGCTGGGGTCAGCGCACTAGTCTTGGCGCCCCCATCAGTACTTAGGTTGACCCTGATGCGCATGTGCAGCGGACGCAGCAGTTACCTTCCTCAAGGGACGCTGCTAGTTGCGGTGTGCTTGTCCTCAAATCAACGCTCTGCCTGAAAGCATATTGTTCGTTTTGATATTGCTGTCACTCGCTTGTTTTTAACTTTTAAAATTGGATTTTAACTTGCACTTTGCACATTTAAAGCTCCTACCTGTCTTTCTCCCTGGCCCCGGTCCGACGCGGCAAGTGCCGTTTGTTCGGAGGGCTTCCGGGAGCGGCAACAACTTCCTGCTGGGGTCAGCGCACTAGTCTTGGCGCCCCCACCAGTACTTAGGTTGACCCTGATGCGCACGCGCAGCGGACGCGGCAGTTACCTTCCTCTAGGGACGCTGCTAGTTGCGGTGTGCTTGTCCTAAAAATAACGCTCTGCCTGAAAGCATATTGTTCGTTTTGATATTGCTGCCACTCGCTTGTTTTTAACTTTTAAAATTGGATTTTAACTTGCACTTTGCACATTTAAAGCTCCTACCTGTCTTTCTCCCTGCCCCGGTCCGACGCGGCAAGTGCTGTTTGTTCGGAGGGCTTCCGGGAGCGGCAACAACTTCCTGCTGGGGTCAGCGCACTAGTCTTGGCGCCCCCACCAGTACTTAGGTTGACCCTGATGCGCACGCGCAGCGGACGCGGCAGTTACCTTTCTCTAGGGACGCTGCTAGTTGCGGTGTGCTTGACCTCAAATCAACGCTCTGCCTGAAAGCATATTGTTCGTTTTGATATTGCTGCCACTTGCTTGTTTTTAACTTTTAAAATTGGATTTTAACTTGCACTTTGCACATTTAAAGCTCCTACCTGTCTTTCTCCCTGGCCCCGGTCCGACGCGGCAAGTGCCATTTGTTCGGAGGGCTTCTGGGAGCGGCAACAACTTCCTACTGGGGTCAGCGCACTAGTCTTGGCGCCCCCACCAGTACTTAGGTTGACCCTGATGCGCACGCGCAGCGGACGCAGCAGTTACCTTCCTCTAGGGACGCTGCTAGTTGTGGTGTGCTTGTCCTCAAATCAACGCTCTGCCTGAAAGCATATTGTTCGTTTTGATATTGCTGCCACTCGCTTGTTTTTAACTTTTAAAATTGGATTTTAACTTGCACTTTGCACATTTAAAGCTCCTACCTGTCTTTCTCCTTGGCCCCGGTCCGACGCGGCAAGTGCGTTTGTTCGGAGGGCTTCCGGGAGCAGCAACAACTTCCTGCTGGGGTCAGCGCACTAGTCTTGGCACCCCCACCAGTACTTAGGTTGACCCTGATGCACACGCGCAGCGGACGCGGCAGTTACCTTCCTCTAGGGATGCTGCTAGTTGCGGTGTGCTTGTCCTCAAATCAACGCTCTGCCTGAAAGCATATTGTTCGTTTTGATATTGCTGCCACTCGCTTGTTTTTAACTTTTAAAATTGGATTTTAACTTGCACTTTGCACATTTAAAGCTCCTACCTGTCTTTCTCCTTGGCCCCGGTCCGACGCGGCAAGTGCCGTTTGTTCGGAGGGCTTCCGGGAGCGGCAACAACTTCCTGCTGGGGTCAGCGCACTAGTCTTGGCGCCCCCACCAGTACTTAGGTTGACCCTGATGCACACGCGCAGCGGACGCAGCAGTTACCTTCCTCTAGGGATGCTGCTAGTTGCGGTGTGCTTGTCCTCAAATCAATGCTCTGCCTGAAAGCATATTGTTCGTTTTGATATTGCTGCCACTCGCTTGTTTTTAACTTTTAAAATTGGATTTTAACTTGCACTTTGCACATTTAAAGCTCCTACCTGTCTTTCTCCCTGGCCCCGGTCCGACGCGGCAAGTGCCGTTTGTTCGGAGGGCTTCCGGGAGCGGCAACAACTTTCTGCTGGGGTCAGCGCACTAGTCTTGGCACCCCCACCAGTACTTAGGTTGACCCTGATGCGCACGCGCAGCGGACGCGGCAGTTACCTTCCTCTAGGGACGCTGCTAGTTGCGGTGTGCTTGTCCTCAAATCAACGCTCTGCCTGAAAGCATATTGTTCGTTTTGATATTGCTGCCACTCGCTTGTTTTTAACTTTTAAAATTGGATTTTAACTTGCACTTTGCACATTTAAAGCTCCTACCTGTCTTTCTCCCTGGCCCCGGTCCGACGCGGCAAGTGCCGTTTGTTCGGAGGGCTTCTGGGAGCGGCAACAACTTCCTGCTGGGGTCAGCGCACTAGTCTTGGCGCCCCCACCAGTACTTAGGTTGACCCTAATGCGCACGCGCAGCGGACGCAGCAGTTATCTTCCTCTAGGGACGCTGCTAGTTACGGTGTGCGTGTCCTCAAATCAACGCTCTGCCTGAAAGCATATTGTTCGTTTTGATATTGCTGCCGCTCGCTTGTTTTTAACTTTTAAAATTGGATTTTAACTTGCACTTTGCACATTTAAAGCTCCTACCTGTCTTTCTCCCTGGCCCCGGTCCGACGCGGCAAGTGCTGTTTGTTCGGAGGGCTTCCGGGAGAGGCAACAACTTCCTGCTGGGGTCAGCGCACTAGTCTTGGCGCCCCCACCAGTACTTAGGTTGACCCTGATGCGCACGCGCAGCGGACGCAGCAGTTACCTTCCTCTAGGGACGCTGCTAGTTGCGGTGTGCTTGTCCTCAAATCAACGCTCTGCCTGAAAGCATATTGTTCATTTTGATATTGCTGCCACTCTCTTGTTTTTAACTTTTAAAATTGGATTTTAACTTGCACTTTGCACATTTAAAGCTCCTACCTGTCTTTCTCCCTGGCCCCGGTCCGACGCGGCAAGTCACGTTTGTTCGGAGGGCTTCCGGGAGCGGCAACAACTTCCTGCTGGGGTCAGCGCACTAGTCTTGGAGCCCCCACCAGTGCTTAGGTTGACCCTGATGCACACGCGCAGCGGACGCAGCAGTTACCTTCCTCTAGGGATGCTGCTAGTTGCGGTGTGCTTGTCCTCAAATCAACGCTCTGCCTGAAAGCATATTGTTCGTTTTGATATTGCTGCCACTCGCTTGTTTTTAACTTTTAAAATTGGATTTTAACTTGCACTTTGCACATTTAAAGCTCCTACCTGTCTTTCTCCCTGGCCCCGGTCCGACGCGGCAAGTGGCGTTTGTTCGGAGGGCTTCTGGGAGCGGCAACAACTTCCTGCTGGGGTCAGCGCACTAGTCTTGGCGCCCCCACCAGTACTTACAGTTACCAGGGTTAGGAACTTGGGCGTCATATACGATGACAAATTGACTTTTCTGCCTCATGCTAACTCAGTGGTCTCAGCCTCATTCCACAAGTTACGTATGATAAAAAGATTTTACCATTTCTGCCTCTGACTGCAGGAAAAACTCTGGTTAGTACACTAGTCATGTCTACCATTGACTACTGTAACGGGCTTCTTGTAAATGCCCAGAACAAGGTCATTCATAAGCTACAGTCAGTCCAGAACGCAGCCGCCAGGATGCTATCAGGAACCCCTAAATACAAGCCAATCTCTCATGTTATTCAGAAGTATCACTGGCTTTCTGTGAAGAACCGCATAAAGTTCAAGGCCTTGTGTATTGCTTACAAGGCTTCCCGTAACACAGGACCTCAGTTTCTAATCAAGGAGCTAGCGACCTATATTTCGGTCCGAGCCCTTCGCTCATCCACTGCTTTTTTGCTTAGGGTCCCACGCACTAAAACTGCCTCATGGGGCGATAAGCGTTTTATAGTCGCCACTGCAAAACTCTGGAATTCTCTTCCACTAAAGATCAGATCTTGCCAATCTTTGCTAACCTTCAGGAAAATGACAAAGACCTGGTTGTTTAATCAGTAAGTTCCTCCGGTATATGGTATTTGCCTGCTGTCCTCAGCGCCGAGACACCCATGAGTAATTGAGCGCTTTATAAATCTCATAAACATAAACATAAACATAAACATTTGAGGCCTCTGACCACGGGATCTCATCGAATCCACATAGCCAATGGATCGAGGGTCAGGGCAAAGAGAAGCGGAGACAGGGGGCAACCCTGCCTGGTGCCCCGGCTTAGGACAAAGGTGGAGGAAATCCTGTTATTGACCACTACCCGGGCCAGAGGTTTGTGGTAGAGGAGTCGAACCCATCCTATGAATTCAAGGCCCATTCCCAGCTTGCGGAGCACTGCATACATAAAGGGCCATTCGATGGTGTCAAAAGCGGCAGCCGCATCCAGAGACACCACTATGGCATTCTCACCAATCGTCTTCGCACAGCCGAGCACTCCATGGAGTCGGTGCAAGTTGAGGGCTGTGTTCCTGGCGGGCATAAAGCCCGCCTGGTCCGGGTGGACCAGGCGGGTGATGACTCTTAGTAGGCGGGAGGCCAGGACCTTCGCCAAGATTTTTGCCTCACCATTTAATAGCGAAATTGGCCTGTATGAGGCACATTTAGTCTTTGGCTTGCCCTCTTTGGGGATAACGACTATGTTGGCTAGCCGCTGGTCAGCCGGCAACGACCCCTGTTCCTTGCTTGCTAGAAACATGTTGGTGAGGTGCGGGGCGATTTTACTTGTGGTGAGTTTAAATAGTTCAATAGGTAACCCATTGGGGCCCGTAGCCTTCCCCCCCCTCAAGTCCTGGATGGCTTTCCCCACCTCGATGTCTGTGAGATCTTGTTTGAGCTCGAGACATTCCTCCTCCGTGAGTGACGGGAGAGAGATATCTCGCAAAAAGGAGGCTGCCTCCTCCTCCGAGTGCGGAGTTTGTGCTGTGTAGATGGCCTGATAATATTGCCCAAAAGCATCTGCTATGTCTTGTGGGGCGCTAAGGTGGGCGTCAGAATCTACCTCAACCGCGACCACCACCCTATTTGCTTGCTCCCTCCGGTCTAACCAAGCCAGCAACCTACCAGCTTTGTCGCCGACATCGTATATTCTGCTAAGTGAGGCTCTATGGTACATTTTGGCTGCCTCAGTTGCCAGGTCAGTGTACTCCTTAATTTTAATGTGGAGTTGCTGGTGCGCCTCACCCACTTCCCGCTCACGGAGTGACTCCTCCAACTGCAAGATCTCCTCCTCCAATCGGGACATTGCGGCGCACTTCTCCTTGCGCAAGCCCGCTATTTGGGACAGGGCCACCCCTCGAATAACAGCCTTGTAGGCCTCCCATAGGACCACCGGTGAGTCAACCAATCTCTCATTTTCCTGGAAGTAAATATCAGAGTCTCCCAGAATTTTGTCGCTGACTTGGGGATTCTTAAGGTACCAGGGATTAATCGGGGCTGTTCGGCCTATCATAGGTTCTCCAACCTCTATACGACAAAGGATAGGAGAGTGGTTGGAGATGCCCCTGGCTAGGTGTTGGATCTCCTTGACGCTGGCGGCTTGGTGTTCCAGTGTCAGGATATAGTCTATTCTAGACATGCTACCATGGGCTCCCGAGTGGTAAGTGTACTGCTGCTCACTGTGGTGTAATCTTCTCCATATATCCACCAATCCCATGGCACCCAAGAAGCCGTGGATCTGTGTTAGAGAAGGTGGCAAAACTCTGTGGGGCCAACGATCAAGCGAATCGGAGACAATCGAATTAAAGTCCCCCCCGACCCACACCCTGCCCTCAGGCAAGGTTAGAAGGAGGTCCCCAAGATCCCTAAATGTCTGGGCCTGCAAACCCAGAGGAATATAGACAGAGAGGAGGCTCAGTTGTTCACCCTCCCAAGTCCCAATTATAATGGCAAACCTGCCTAGATTATCTGTGCTAACCTTGTCGATCGTCATGGGAAACGATTTCCGCACCATCACACCCACTCCACGGGAACCCGACCCAAACGACGAATGTGCCACTAATTTAAAACCCCATCTGGTCATGGCTTTACATGCGTTGCCTAGCAAGTGTGTGTCCTGTAAGAGGACGACATCTGGGGAGTGTCTCTTGAGGAACTGCAGCACGACACCCCGCTTGATCTTATCGCCCAGACCATTGACGTTCCAGGACAGCAGCTTGAACCTAGGACGCGCTGTCTTATCACTCATTGCCTAAGGTCTGGTAGCACAGGGCCAGGGTACACGTCCCCCGAGATGACCCAGGTTGAGACCGTTCTATGGAGCCCCCTCCCCTGCCCGACCCGACAGCCCAGGACATTGGTGTAGTGGTTGTCAATACTCGATTGAAATAATGTTTGTCATACTTACAAAATACAGAACAAAACTGAACAAAACCCTTCCCCCCACCCCCGTTTCCTGTGCTAAAGAGAGCTAACCGTGTAACAAACTGACAGTTATGCACAACGGATCGACCTGTGGCACAGGAATACAACACCCCGGAACCATAAAACTGAACCCCCCTCCCTGCCTCCCTGCATGGCGGTACAAGAAACTCCCGCCCACTCAAACTTGCAGAGTGCCTATCGCCCACCCCTTAAACTTGTGGGTGCATGTGCCCAACCAGGCACCCGTTCCAGAGACTGAGACAACTGGCAAACGTATAAGCGGATCAAAAATAAGCATTAGACATATCATTCAATATCAATATTACGGTGTGTCCATCGTGAAGCAGTGCCAGGACCACTGAACAATAATGAACTCAGCCGCTGTGGGGGTCCAGACCCCGACCCAGTCTTACGGCAAACTGATAGTTCCCCCACTCTTGAAAAGTAACTTACAGACCAGTCATTCAGACCCTCCCATCGCCGCCTCCTGCTCGCCGGACGGGGTGCCTCCGCTGGATTCCGTCGTGCCCCTCTCAACTACCTCCCCCCCGGGCGCGGTTGTTTCTCCAGCCCGCCATGCACTATCCATCCAACAAGTCCCAAGCCTCTTTAGGGGTGGCGAAGAACTAGGCCTTTCCGTCCGACTCCACCCTCAGTCTGGCCGGAAAAAGCATGGCGTATTTCAGTTCCCTTTCGCGAAGTGCCTTTTTTACGTCCAGGAAGCTGCGTCGTTATCGTTGCACATTGAGGGTGAAGTCCGGGAAAAAGGTGACTCGAATGTTTTGGAAGTCCAATGAGGGTGCAGATCGGGCTGCCTGGAGGATGATGTCCCTGTCTCTGAAATTGAAAATCCTGGCCAGCAAGGGCCGCAGGGGGCCCCAGGTTTCGGTCTGCCGCCCGGCACTCGGTGTGCTCTTTCAACAGAGAAAAAGTTGGAAAGTCCGTTTGGTTTGAGATAGGTGGTGACCAGTTCTTCTATGAACAAGTCCAGTGTCGGCCCTTCCGCTCATTCCGGAACCCCCAGTATGCGGACGTTATTCCGCCTAGAGCGCCCTTCGTAATCATCTAGTTGCGCTTCTAGCTTGGCAGTGTGGGCCTGGAGGTCGCCCATTTTGTGCTGTAGTTCAGAAGTGTCCTCGACCAGGGAGCTTGACTTGATCTCTACCTCCTTTAGGCGAGTGTTCATAGAGCGCATATCCGACCGGATGAGAGATACTTCCGTGGACACAGAGTCAATCCGCGACTCCGACGTCCGAATGGTCGTGATCGCTGTAAGAATGTCATGCAGCGTCGGTTCCTTCGCCGCCTCTCCGGTCTTGTGCCTCTCCTGAGCGGCCACCCCACCTTTAGGGCTTGTCCCGGGGCCCCTGTCCCATGCGTACTTATTCAGCTTAGCTTGTACTGCTGATTTGGACCTGCGACCCCCGGCCATGATTGAAGCGCAACTACCAGTCTGCGCTTGGGGGAGAGAAGCTAATCCGCTCTGTGCCGCCAGGTACCGGCACCGGGCGAGAACCGAGCCACCCTTTTGGGCCAAGGGACAGTGCTATGGAACAAGGGGGGACTAGTGATCAGGCAATAGAAATCAGCCTTGGTGTTGCTGTCCCGGGGACCGGGCACGGGGCCATCCGCTGGGTCGCAGGTCCACCACTCCGCTCACGGCCAGCCACCCGGAGCCGCCACAGTGCGGCTGAAGCGAGGGGCCCCGGCTACTTCTCTGCACTTTCAGCTGCCAACTGTCCGGAGCACAACCAGGCCGCAATGCCTCCCAGCCCCCTTCTCTGTCACCTCAGGGGGGGAGTTTTTATCCTCGTCTTCGCATGAGGTCAGGCAGTGGCCCCCCCTGTAACGCCTGTTAGCCCCCGGCCGCGGCCAAGACCGGCCAGGAAGACAGCCAGCTGGGCCCAGTATTCAGGGAGTCTTTAATGGGCCTCTTCACTCCGCTCGCCTCTACTATCAGATGTGGGCGGCACCCGGAACCAATACAACCCCCTCCGGGGCAGGCGGTGAATAATGTGACCCTTTGGCCCCGAAATTGGCCCGGGCCACCGTCTCGGGACAGCGAGGCAGTCAGTCACCCCGCGCCCCGGTGCGCGCGGGTGTTCCTCTTCTTCTGTGTCGGCAATCGGTAACGCTCCGTAGGGCGCCGCAGCAACTGGTGCCAGGAGCTCCGCATGAGCCGTCTCGGGGCTCCGATGAATTGAGGCCCGCCCAACAGCCAGTCACTCAGGAGCGAGCCTCTTGCCATGTCTGATCCTGCCTGCCGCGGGCTGCCCTCGGGGTCTCCGCTCGGCCTCCTATCGATCTTCAGCGTCTCAAGGAGGTGGAATCACGGCTGTGTCCGGCAATGACAGACACTCGGTTCAGGGCCCCAGTCCACGGCCCCGTCTTCTCCGACCCGCGGGCCCGCAGCTTCACCTCTCGGCCGTGAAGTGCGCCATCTGGCTGGTAGCTGGAGTCACTTGCTGGAATCGGCAATAAAGCGGCTCATTCTACTCGTGGCATGTTCCGATGCTCACCAAACAGGTTTTTGCTCAGTTGCCAGACGGATGGAAGTACGGATGTGTGCTTGAACGGGCGCGCTCGGACAGAGCCGCCTTAGAAAGCGGCCATTGCTCTCGGCGGTTGGCCTACATATTCTTATAGAATCATTTTTACAGTTTTCCATTAAGTACAAAAACAATTAAAAAGCAAGGAAATATTTCTAGTATAGGAGTAGTCATTAACAGTGTTTCTTAAGTTACAACTATTACAATAACAGCAATCCAAATTAAACTACTCTTGCAAAAGTGTTGTATTTTAAAGGAGTCATATATACTATTCTAACTCCAACTTAAGCAAAAGTATGGGTATTGTTGGACTTTGGAGAAGTTAAATGAACTATTTCCACTCCAATGTAAGCAAAGCCATGAAAAGTGTTGAACTTTGGAGGGCTTAGTTTTACTATTCCCACTACCTTGTAAGACATTTTTTATACGAGTGGTTCACTTACTTAAAAAAGTCATGTGTGATACCGGCAATCCACATTTCAATCCTAATGCTTAATTTCACAAAGGTTCACAGGATTTCACAAAAGTTTGGAAGGAATTATGCAATTTGCACATCAGTCAGACTTCAGCACACTGAGGGGTATATTCACAAGAACGTGTGCTAAACATCTCCAAAAAATGTTAACGCAACTTTACACATCGCAGCCTATCGCGGGAAAACAACCCCGTGTTAACGTGGAATTCACAACACGGTGGTACCATGCGATAGTCTCCCGAATCCACGGCCAATGTCCATGACACAACCACCTCGACGGAGATAAAAACACAAACCCCAACACCAAAAAACCTGCGACGAGCCCATTCGCGAGGAGGAAAGCAGCGATAAGCAGTGCAAGACCCGCGACACATATACGGCATGCGGGAATAAGCACAACAAAAGCAGGGAAAAGAAAGACAAACCAAACAGAAAACAGCCAAGCACAATGGAGGCAGTCGGAGCTAGCACACAACCCCACAAGCACCATTGGCAACAAAACATTAGACATGGCAGGCCATCGTGGACAAGGTGAATGCAGCCGGAGAGCGGAGGAGAACAATGGCAGAAAACCAGAACAGCTGGAATGATGCGAAACGCACAAACAAGCATAAACACGCCAACAACCACAAGGCAGCAATGCACACCGGAGGTGGGAGTCCAGCGCCACACCAGGAGCTGGATGACATGGAGGAAATGGTGTCCACCACATCAGTCTGGAGATGGTGGCAGGAGTCGGGGACCGGAAACTGCACAAAATCAACAGACACAACAGCAACGAAAGAGGAACGACCAGGGACTGGGGGGACAGGGGGAGATAGGCACAATAGCACACCTGCACAAGTAAGCACAGCACAACTGCAGACAAACCATGCCCAAGAGGAACAACACCAACCAAGAGCACAAGTCACACAACTCGGCAATATCACACCACTGAACAAGCACAGAAGTGAAAACCACACTGCCTGAAAGGGAGAAGGGTAAGCCAAATCAGAGCCGAAGGGACATCCCACACACAATGCAGCACACACACATAGGAAGCAGAGCACCCCAGCATCCAACACAATGTGGTACAAACACCAACATCAGCACAACCGAACACAGGACACAAGTGCACCCGCTTGTGGCTGGGAAATGGCCATACACATCTGGCAAAGCACGAAACAGGGACATGATAATGTACAAGTACCAACCCACAGCCCTGATGGGGCAGCAATGCATGTAAGGCAGGGACCCAGATAGGCCGTGACACACACATTGGCATACAAATAAACACTCAACACAGTTGGAGACAAGTGAACGTGCGGAAACTTTATCTACAATTGCGTGTCAGTACGGTCAAGGGAAGTGCCATGACATGCAGACCAATGCAGCAGCATGTCTGAATGAGGAACATTGGAAAGCACCCATGTCCACCCCGGGGGAGTCCATCACCAACACAAGTCATTGCCAACCCGCGTATGTAGTCCGCGCATGGACCAGGAGTCCAGGCCAATGCAGCCATGTCCACTGTCTCCCAGGGACAAGTGACCAGATCCCCAACATGCAACCAAGGCGTCAGGACACGTGCTGCAGTTACCTTGTCACTCGTCCATGAACGCGAGTGCAGCAGCGTAGGCCAACATTTCCAATGCGAGATCGTTGTCCACCACATCTGACATGTCGGCGACGTAACCCATTAGCTGTCCCGGACAGATGTGCTCACTCCAACCCCTGGCCCCAATATGCACAAAAGCCCAATCAGGGAGCGGCTCTATGTGGTCACTGCACACGAAGACTCCTGCAATCTCCCAGGTCCAGTCCCCAGCATGCATGCCAAATATCCAGGCATGCCATAACGGGCATCACGGTGACACTCCTGGTCGTGGTCTAACAGGGGGCGCACACACACGTCGAAATCCAGGTCAGCTTCAGTCACATTGGAGAGGCAGACATCCATGGACCACTCGAATATGCACGAGCGACAGTGCAACACAGGTTGAACGCAGGTGACGTTGGCAAGGCGGAAGCTCAGCCTGTAACTGATCCGCAGCACCGCCAATGGCAGTGCCCCCAGTACATGCAGCAGACGTACACGGTACAGGTCCACGTGACTGGAGTAGAGCATGTGTCTGGGATGGTCTGCCATTGCGTCAGTGGCTCTGCTTGAAGTGGCACTGTGAGGACATGTGCCAGTCCTGTGGATGAAACGCCACGCTCGGAGCAATGAGCAGTGTCTGTGTGCAACGGGTGCAGGCCTGGGGTGTGGTGAGAGTATGAGTGAAGGCCATTTCATGCATGCAAACTATGATCAAGGACTTCTGCGTGTGGGATGTGTACAGGTTGGCCTCACGTCTGGCAGTGCGTAGTGTGGGAGTCGCCTGGAAATGCTATCCTGTCTGTCAGGGGGTGCTGGGCACATGCAAGTCACATCAAGGAGCTGCAGATATGCTACCGCCAGATAGTGCAGACAAAGGACCATTCATCCCTACAGTAACTACACCATCTGCATGCATCCAGGAGACGCACAGAGGCCGGCCGTGGGTGTGGTGGGATGTCTGCGACCCTGGGAATCATGGATGATATGTCCAGCACGTGGCACATGTGCGGCCTCACTGTGTGTTACATTGCCTCACAGCTGCTCCACCCTCCCACGAGCCCCCGCATTTGTGTGCCCTGCGTGGTTGTATCACGTGCACTCCTACGGCACACCATTGAGATGCCTGTCCGTGCATGTCCAGCGGCATGCCACCAACATCGTGACGCTGGCTTTTGAAGGTGTGCGGCCAAGTGAGTGTAGGCCAATGGTCCGGACAGGGCGGACACAAGTGTACAGTCCATGGCTGGCTGTGATCACGCAGTGAATGAGGCTAGGCAACTGACTCATGCAGCCGCAGGACCAATACACATAACACTTGGCATGCATGTGCCAAGACCCCGAGCGGTCCTGAGCTCCTACATTTCCCTGTCCGTGCAGGCCCGCCCTCCTGGTGCATGCTACATTGCAACATTGTCTACTGTGGCCCTGGTGGCGACAACACCCCAACACCCCAACACACTTACCGCACATCCTGCCCAAGGCCAGGTCCGAGCCACGCCCTGCTCCCCCTGCCGATGCAGCACACCCCTGCGCTGAACTGACATACGCCGGACCAGCACACGCCGCTTGTGCATGCAGGGGGAGCCGGGTGAAGCTACATGTCCAGGGTCACTGGCAACGCTGAGGTGACATGGTATCATCTGCTGAGGATAGCACACTGTGATGTTGCAGTGCCGTGCCCATCATGCTGACACAATGACCACATGGACACACTTGCTCAGATGGTGTGAATGGCTATGAGCATGTGCGCCCGGCCACATTTATTATCAGGCACACATATCGAGTGACACCTGTGTTGGATGTGTGTGGGGTGTGTGCACACCAGCCGGCAAGGGCTGCCTGATGCAGTCAGAAATCAACAACAGTGTACATTGTAAAGGACTCAACCATTCAACCGTAAAGGACCCATGACCTGAGCTGCACGGAGTTAGAGGCCCCGGATGCACAGCATCCTGCACGGGCCTACCGCCATGGGCCGCTGACTTGCGGTGCACTGGGGCAGGGTCACGAGGCCAGAGCAGGATCCCGCAGATGACTAGGGGGGTTGTCGCGGAGTGTCTCGGTGGACAGTGGAAGGTGTACCCCCAGTGCATGATGCAGAGGGCAGAACCACGCAGAAACAGTCACCATGGTGGAGATGAGTGGAGCAAACACATGTCGGACACCAAGTCCGTCCCAGCCAGATGATGATGCAGACAACCCCCAGGCCATGGACTCAGACGACACCAAAGTTCAACCAGAGAGTGCCCATGAGTCATTGCGCACAGTTAGTGGCACCTGTGCTGATAGGGGATGCCGCCTGCGATGAGGCGTGTCCAATGGTGTGGACTCCTCCATATCTTACCCAGGACACAGTTCCACATGTGTGGCCTACTGGACCGCAGTGTAGGCCTGAGGCAGCGGCCAGCAGGGGCCATTCAACTAGTGTCACCGGGTTAGGTTGGATGGTCCCACCGGCCTTCGTAGTTCAGGTTCAGTGGCACCACGGGACGCAGACTTGCGTTGCACAGGGTTATTGGCACCAGGTCAGTTGTTGCTAGTGTTCGGTCACCTCCGTAACGAGGATCCGGCTTTCATACGGACTGAACCACATCTTCCTCTTACTCCTCTCCGTGCGGTCACTGGTATGGACTCTGCCATCCATGAATCACGACTGGGTGCTGGATGTGGGGCCTACTGGACCGCAGGGTAGGCCAGGGGCAGAGGTCAGCACGGGACCACAGACACGTGTCGTGTGCTTGTGATGATTTTGTTTGCTTCTCTGATAGCAGGGAGTCTAGTGATATCACCCCTGCAGTAGACATCTGGTCACTGCCATTCATGACTCAGGACACAGTTTCCCATGTGGGCCCACTGGGCCGCTCTGTAGGCCTGTGCCCTCATCCACGTGGCGCCGGCTTGCGTTGAACAGGGTTAGTGGCACCAAGTGTCGCCGGCTTGCGCTGAACAGGGTTAGTGGCACCACGTGTCGCCGGCTTGCATTGAACAGGGTTAGTGGCACCACGTGTCGCCGGCCTGAGATGTGGAATTATGCCTCACTGATCGAAGGGAGTCTGGTGCTGTGGCCGCTGCCACGGACTTGGGGTCACTGCCATTCATGACTCAGGACACAGTTCCACATGTGGGACCCACTGGGCTGAGGAGGACCCGGGTGGAGTGTGTGAATGTAAAAGGAGTACTGTGGGCCTGCGCCGTGGAGGCCAGGGAGGTGCTGCGGAGGCTGCAAAGGTCGCTGGCCTGGGGCCTGGAGCTTGCACCGGCACGTGGTGGGCCCTCTTTGACACACGCTGGTGTCGGCAGGTGAGCAGAGCCTCGTTGGTGCGCTGGTGCAGGCATGACAGGTCGGGGGCCCAGCGGCCCGGGGTGCAGCATGCGCACAGGGACGCAGGCCCCGCCGCGCTCGGCGCCGGATCATGGTGGGCTGAGAGGCGCCGCCCTGGCAGGCGAGTTGTCCATTCCGAAAGAGAACCACGCCCAGTGCGACAGGCTTTTTATTCACACCCCTACGCAGGCCTGGCATACGCAGGGCCAACCCACTCCACCCGCGCATGCAGGGGGTGACGTAACGTGCGACATTTCCGCATTCTGCCCCACAGCCTGTGGGGACATGGTAGCGTCCACTGGCCACTACACTCCATGCTCCAGCAGTTGATCTCCACATGGCCATTTCCGTGGTTTTGATGCTGTGGTCTGTCCGGCATCTCCATGCCACATCTGGCATTGGGTAGGTTCACATTCCTTGTTCACTTGCCGCTCTCGCACATGCCTGCTCCATGCCTCTCCTCACATCCTGCTATTGTGTGTCTGTGGTGCCATGCCGTGGCTGGGTTGTGGGCATGGCAAGGCCAAGTTCCTAATGGAGTCATGTTGTCGTGTCTGGTAGATTGGCATGTTGTGTGGCGTGTTGAGTGTAGTTGTGCTGCGTGCCCATTGCCAGTGTCGTGAGTTGCATGACTGTGGGCTGGAGGTGTGTGGTGTGTTCATGTGGTACTTACCAACGAGCACTGCATTGCCATGGGTGCCATACTGGGTGTGCTGGGTGATGATGGACTGTCGGGAGATGTGTGAATCAGGCACTCTGCCTGGGGAGTTGCCCATGACATTGTTGAGAGGTCCCAGGCGGTCCACTATTGCCTGCACATACATGGGATGCGTGTGCTTTCAGTTGTGGAAGTTGTGTGCAGTGTCGGCAGGGGGCACGAGGGGTACATGTGTGCAGTTGGCCCTGACACATGAGAGAATCCAGCTATGGCATAGGGGCCTTGCTTGGCCTCCAGCTGCTCCTGCACAGTGTGGGTGAAGTGGAGGGGCTGGGGTACGAGGCTGATGTTGGCATCCAGTACAGGTGTGATGCCCTTGTATGGGGCTGGCTGTGTGACTCCTCCGACTCTGGCAGTTGTGGGTTGGATAGTACCAGAGGCGAACTTGTGCTGCGCAGCCGGCAGATTTGTCTGCGGAGGGATGTTGGTTGTCCACTGGGTTGGTACCGTCAGCAGGTGGGGAATGTGGGTCAGGATGCGGGGGCTTGTTGTCCTTTTGGGCCTGTGGTGGGCAATGAGCTCCCCTGGCGTTGGGTCTGGGTGGCAGGTACGTTTCAGTGGGTCCGCTGTCTTTGGGTACGCTGCCTCTGTGGTGTTCTCGGGGGGGGGCGGGACGGGTCCTGGGGGTGGTGGCGGGCCTGGGGTGGTGGAGGTGGGTGTTGTGGCCCTCATGGGTATCAGAGCTGCATGATGATTGTCTCCATGGCATCTGTAGGTCTTCAGGTGTGGATCTTGGCTGGGCTCCCTTTCATGCTGCGGGTAGTCGTCCTGCTTAGCACCAGCAAAAGGCAGGTGTTAAATCCCTGGTGCTACCGTGGCTTATCGCCTGTTTTTGGTTCGCATCGCGGATCTGGCAGTTCGTTGTGAAAGTGGTGTTGTGATTTTTTCGTATGTTTTTGCACAGGAACGCCTACTCTGCATCTCATTAGGGTTAGTTGGTGGTGTCCACCGTGGAGATAAATTTTGGGGCAGTTATCTCTGGAATACTGGCGATGTCTGCAGTTTGCACCCGCTTGTGAATGGGGTGTTAAATCTATCTCAACTTTTGATAAGTTAAGGTGGCGATAAATCGGAGATAAGTCCTTGTGAATATGCCCCTGAGTCATCTTGCCGACGCTGTTGCTAAAAGTATCCACTCTTCTGTAACAGAACATCAGAAGCGATGACCTTGTGGGGCAGATTCACTAACACTTTTCTCCAGGTTGGTGTCACAAAAGTGATCCAAACTGGTGCAAAGTGTAGAACTGGGACTTACTTTCCAACACAAAACTTGGTTTGCACTGAAAAATAGCCCTAAAGTAATGCAAAGTAGTGCTTTATGGTACTTTGAGTCAAGGGGAGTATCATGGGCGTTCTCATACAATCAAGCATGAATTTTAACTCAAAGCCCTATATATTAACAAAGGTAGCCAGGGCTTTTTGCCGAAAACTAATGCATAACATTAACCTTTTCCACCTTTGCATGTATACTTTGATATACAAGACTGGAATAGTGTTTTTGTATTGGAAGGATATTTTTTAAGTACAAAATGTATGTCACACATCATACACACACCCTTGCACTATGGTGCTAGAATGTGTGCATTGATGCATTGCTAACTTAAAAGCCACAGCGCAGTGGGGCAAAGTCACACCGCCATTTCGTAATGCATATGGCTCGTTCTGCTCTCTCCTTAGAATAAATGTGTTTGGGGGAATCATAATCAAATTAGTGACGGACATTCAAAACTTTAGTTTAAATTTTACAGAGGCCACGTCTTAGTATATAATGTGGTCAAAAACTCGTTCCACTGTATATTTATGGGCAACATGTTTGAACTTCCATTTGAACGGAGACAAAATGAAACCTCTTGTGAAGACAAATGGAGATTAGAACATGTATACGTTAAAGAGAAAGGCATAGCATCTAGGAACATTCAGTAAAATAAATTAGCCATGCAAATTTTCAAACTTCAAAAAAATACATAACGTGCTACCTTATTTATGCATCTCTAAAGAGCTTATAAATGTAAGATCTGAATGTAATTCTGACAAAAAAAGTCGAAAATACAACAACCATTTATAGGGAGCTATCATAAGCATGATGAATGCCTTTGTTGAGTCGCTTTATGTTGCGATCTAGCCACCGTTGTGAGAGACCACAGTGCAGGCTCTTGTACTTTGACAATTTCCTCTAAATTACATCGTCAATTCTGAAATCAACTGCGGAAACAACTCTAACTGGCGCCATTTCAATCGCTACCTCCAACAAGGAAATATAGGGGCATATTAGCAAGGAATAGCGATATTTATCGCTAAATGCGAATCCTGTTAACGCCGCCTATCGCTGGAAAATATCGCTGAGATAACACCCTATTAGTAAGGTTTATCTCCATAGCGATAATATTTCCAGCGATAGCGGCAAAATGCGAAGAATATCGCTGGAAAACCAGCGATATTCTTGCATTAGCGCTAAGGTGGATTCAGCATTAGAATCCACCTCCTATACCTTAAACAGATAAGTCATAGTCAGTAGCATGTGTTCAAATCTAGCGATAAACGCGCTTAGCGCGATTTATTTTTATCGCTTCGCCTGCCTTGATAATAGGGGTTAGTGGTGTTAGCGACTGTTTACAGTCGCTTTTTAGTGAGGAACGCCTACCTTGCATGTCATTAGCGATAAATATCGCTGACATGCAAGGCGATGTATTCCCGGCCTCTAACGCCTGAAAGCTGTCGCTAACGCCTGTTAGCGACAGCTTGCTAATAGGGCGTTAAAAATATCGCCGATTTAGCGGCAAAAAGTGCCGCTAAATCGGCGATAAAGCCCTTGATAATATGCCCCATTGTTTTCCTTCAGTGACTTAACTCTGAACGGTTCTCGTTTCATGTAGAACAACAGAAGGCAAACCATATTTTTGTCTTGGTATATTTTAATAAATCTAGTAAAATAAAATAAAAATTATACACCAGAGCGGCGCAAAATAAATCAGTCGATATGTAAAATAAGTAACAGTGTAAAAAGATACTGCTTTGCCATAAGGACACAGTAGTCAACAGAGCAAAGCAGCTGCCATCGATCATTGTGTCACCACACAGTGTACGCTACTTAATACAGTTCAGGACTTTGACAGGAGGTGCATCTGTCAAGGTACACCACCTCCATAGGCAGGTTTGCTATTCAGCCGTGATGACATTCTGTGGAGCAGATGTTTATTATGTATGTATTGGTATTTTAATAGCACAAACGTAGCTATTAAGTACTGGACTGTAGATTATGTAGGTGTAGTGATTTTCACACTCGAATTTTAGGCAGAGTAAGATTATCGGGGTTTTCAAAAAGGTAATTTACACTTGAGGGGAATTTACACATGTACATTTACTACTGCACTTTTGAGTAACTATACTACTTTTGGATATTCACAAAATCTGAAGGTAAAATTACACAAAAGTGTAGACTTACATATCTCCAGCCCATGCGAAAGATGGTGGGGCCAAATGTACGAGTGTATGTTACTACTGCCATAAAGAAACAGTGGTAAATCCAGCATCACATATGGCCAACCACTTATACTGTAATACCTTCCCACACAAAATACTGGAAGTAGGGACTTAAACTAAAACCCCATAGGCAATAGTGTTAAATTTAATTTAATTATTTAAAAGGTAAAACCATAAATATCATTTAATGCTGAAAAATCTAAAAATAAACCATTAAACCAATAAACCCAATAGTGCTGCTTATAGGACAACATGAGGCACATCTGAGTGCCCCGTCACATTCCAAGTAGCTCTGTTTGCTGTTCAGACCTCCAACGAGTCTGCTTGGCTGCCATTATCGGTAAGATTAACATATTTCATGTGCTGTATAATCAAAGAGACCAGCCGTTCCTTCTGCATGTCACCCCTCAAACCCTTTATATTCTCTCACCCCGGGGAGGCCTTGCTCTGGATTCATTGTCTGGATGTTCTCGGAAGGGTGAACAGGAAAGGGTATTCTTGTATTTGGATCTGTTTGGGCTGCTTTGGTTTTATTCCCTCACTCTCAATGTATCCAGTACTATAATGTGTTTACATAGGAGTCCTCTCTTCATTGACTGTATTAACAGCTATTTGGCAATTGTGCTCTGCATCAATCACCTCTAGCCCACTGATACAGCCTTCAGGAGTCCCATGCATAATGCTCTCTAAATATTCACTAATGCATGCATTTCGAAGAGCTATGTGGTGTAGTCTATCAGTAAAACTGAGCAAGCCTGAGCAGTGCTATTATCAGTGACAATTAGATTAAATTTGCACCATTAAGTAAAACTGGATCTCCATGTAATTGCAATTATTGTTCTGTTAGAGATGGGAGATGCCTTTAACAAAACTATGTAGTGATATCATTCTTATCCTATACTCTTGCTAAGCTGCCCCAAGTCTATTATGTTTATCTCGTAATTTTTCAACGTCTGCCAGGCTTCTATGTCAGGAGAGGCCATCCTTGTCCTTCATGGTAGATGACTGCCCTCCTTTCTTAGAGATCCCTGCCAGCACAGCAGTGATCATTTTCCTGAAGATGCCTCTGCCAGTACAGCTGAAGGCCTTACTGCAAACTAAAATGCCAGCCATCTGCCATACAAAACAGATGGTCAGCATTTTTTTTTTTGCAAAAAGAAACCTGCAAAGCAAAATAATAAATGACCTTGACATGCTGTTTTTTTTTTTATCGGGGTCTTTTGTGTTGTCACCTGTGAGTGACCAGTGGACTTTCCCTGATGGTCCCTGAACAAAGAAACATGTGGCAGAAAGAGAACCCTAAATCGTCTAGACCTTCTGATGCTTATTGACTGACAAATGTATGGGAGTCAGACCATCGGTTAAAGATTTCCATCAGCGGACCGAGCTTAGGATCCATTGGCAGAAACCTGCTGCCTGATGCACTCCTAAATGGGGGAACAAAAACATGAAGATTGATGAATGGGCCTCTACCACTTTTTAGCTGATTGTCCATATCCACCAAATTCTAAATGACCCTCTTATCACATCAGCCGCGGCCCGTGCAGGTAACTCGGTGGGGCGGTGGGGCCAGGTAAAGGGGGATTTCGAGGGACGATGCAGAGGGAAAATGAAATAAATAATTAATTTTCCCGCTGCATCATCCCTCGAAATCCCCCCTTACACGGCTTCACCGCCCCACCGCTGTTACCTGCATGGACCGCGGCTGTATCACATAACTATTGCTATGCTACTTTAAAATGTTTGTTTACCACATTGCACTTGACTCTATTCTTCTGTATCATCCTACTCAAGAAATATAATTGAGCGTGCAATTTATATCATTCGCTAGCCACTAATACCAAATAACAAACATGACTTGTTAGGACCACCATCTAGCCACTGGTAGTTCCTAGCAAACACCCACTGTTAGGATCTATACCTCTTATATATATTTATGTGTGTCTCTAAATCTCCCTACTTGGCTTTCTATCTGCTTATCTTGCTTCTCAATGGCACATTTCCCCCCTTTCAAGTCTGTTTGTTTGCTCTCCATCCCTCTTCTATCCACTCTTGAATTATTTACTCAGGCCCCCCTTATTGCTACTACAGTAAAAAAAATCAAGCCACCTACTTAAGCTAAACAATTCAGGCTCTATCTTCATAACTTCTGCTCCACTCTGGCTTATGCACCCTTATGTTCCCAATTCGTTTTGATCATAAATTAGACATTATGTTTCTACCCAGATACGGTTCTCCCACTCCTTACACCCGCATATGCCACACTACATTCAAGTAAATTCCAACTATACATCTTGCTACTTTTAATAATATGGCATAAACATGCACCAAGTTTTCTCAATGCTAGCTCATCTATTCCCTCACCAGGGCACAACAATGTTTTTGTTGAGCACTTAAATGACCATATGGAAAACCAAATACTAACATTTAAGAAATGCTTAATGTTAGGACACTTTAGTTTCCAGGGAACTCCTTCCTCTCTTCATTACTGGCAGTAACCATCTCCAGTCCTCTCAGAAAACTTAACGGTAGCAAAGATGGCAAACCTGGCATTAGCATTGCTTCTCCAAGTTGCATAATTTCTCAAGACCCCTTCCCGAGACATTGCTCTAACTAACTTCAATCACTCATTGACATCTTGGCCCCCACACTAACTGAAAACACAATCTAAATCTCAATAATCATGGTGAATACACATAAAACATCTCACTGGAATTCTTTATCTTCAAGATTATGTCTTCTGATTCTACTTAAACATACCAGAACTACTTGACCTTTATTATAACACAACAATGTCTGTGATCATTAAAAGATTTAGTTTCACAAAAAAAAAGACTAACTAAAGAATGGGTCTCAGCTGATTGAAAATTTGAGAGGTAGGGGAAATCTACCAAGGAATACAAATACAGAAAGGACTACACTCCTGCCCTGACCAAATTACTGAAAGAGCAGAAGGAAGTAAAACTTTCAACGTACTCAATGCTATTGCCAGATTCTTAGAGAAGCAGCCTAATCTTGCCCGGAACAGATTAAAAAAAAAGTTAAGATCCGACAAACACAGATTTGACTTAATCTAAACTAGCCAAACCTGCCTCCTAAATGATACACACATCTTGCAAACCTCTCTCTCAAAGCTTCCACTGCTTGAGAAATGGAATTTCTACACACTATAATGATGTCTTCAACCTTCACCCAAACTTGCCACGCTATGAATGGGCCACCTTTTCTCTGCGAAGACTTGAGTCTCTGGTGAAAATAGCTGCTGCAATCAGATATTCTTGTTATCTACTGTATTGGATACTTGGATAAATCAGCTTGCTCTACTCTTTTTCTCCACTGGCAGAACATCATACCCTCATCATTGATGTAAAGATATCGTCCCAATGATTCCCATGAAAACTAAAAATCACAATACATGTCCTAAAGATCACCTGTTTAGGATATGGAAATTTCTTTCTGTCTTCCATTCCTCAGTTGTCACTCACCCAACTTAAAACTGTATTTAATTCTATGACCAGACCCATCTCTTTCAAGAGAAAATTTGATCTCAGGTGTAATTTTACAAGCAAAGATCAAATTCAAATTCTGCTAAATTTTAGAAGCAAAGATAAATTCAAAATCTGCTACTTCACTCATATTGCGACCTTTCTGAAAAATCCACCTGAGTTTGCTAAGCTACATAAGTTTTTGTGTGGACAATGGTGACTGAGAAGAAAAGACTCACCAAAACTGGAAATACTGAAAATCAAAACATCCCAAGCGATGAAGCACACTTTCACTGGTGTGGCAATCATGTTGTGGAGCTTCTGTCCTACCAGCTAAAATCTCAATCCTCAGAAATCTTGTGCAACTCAATTCTTACTGTCTACAATTAATAATAACAATCTTTATTCAGCAGTAGATACAGCCATAAAATAAACATTTTAAAATCAACATCAAATTCATTGGTTACCTACATATCGATCATGTGTGCAAAATCGCAAAATGTCCATTTGATCATTGTTCATAGCTTGTTTTTCTTAACCTCATTAAAATACCTAAAAAATTAATAGCATTAAAACTAAAATCAAGTAAGCCATAGACAATGGTTACTAAAAACGGTAGGGACGACACAGGCATACTCCAATTAATACCATAAAGAAGCCAAAAGTTATCATCAACAATTCATTTGGTTTATAACAGCATGACAATGTGCAAACTCACAAATATCCTTATGATCTTCAATCGCCTCTAGCGTTTCTTGACCTTAATGCAGATCTTAAAAAGTTGGTTACACAGAACAGTGTGTGAACATTGGGTAAAAATTGTAGGTACAATAGAGCTACACGGGCGTGCCTAAATCTCAATTCTTTTCAAAGTCCTTTGAGAAACAGTCGTCTAGGGTACATAAAATATTTACAGAGAAAAACGAAGTGTAGGGTATCCTGTGGAGACCTATTGTCACAGCCACAGGGAACTCTATCTTCTATGTGAGAGACAAAGCCATATGGGGAAGCCAGTAAATAATGAAGCTGGCTCAGTCTAAAATGAGTCTATTGTGTGCGCTTGTTAAAATCGATAAATAAGGCTCCATGCCCAGCACAGACTTTACTAGGATGTGCACTCTAACCATGGGCTTTCTAATCTCCGTGTCCTCTTGATGAGCTGTGGCAAATTAAAAAAACAATTCTTTAATAATATTCTGATTGTGTGGCTTCACGTTATCTTGTCTAAAGAACATATCTGCTCTGCCTAGGGCGGTGAAGGTATCCTTAATGTATCTTAACCATGGGGTTTTTAGCGCATGGTCAAGTGAGAGGCAGTCCTGGATTACTAGTCGATTTAGACCTGCCTCATCTTTAGAACAAATCTTTGCCCAACATAGCAGGGGTTTAACGGCCACTGAATCCATAATGTACTTAGTACCTAATTCGTCATGTACCCAAAAATTGAAGGAGCACCCTGGGGAACTTTCAAAATTCGCCTAAAATATTTATTTCCTACAGTTTGTAATTTATTGGCCGCCAAATACCCTCATACCTCACTTCCATATAGAGCCTTGGAAAGACAGAAGGAATTATATAAATTTACAGTTATCCCCGGTGACCATGTGCCTAATCTATGGGCGTAGTTTGCAATTGCCCAGTGACCTTTTCATGTCTTAAAACTTACCATCCTGTAGGTATTTAAAATTAAGTTTCTCATCTAATAAGATGCCCAAATAAGAGAAGGCCTGGACCTTCGCTATGCTGTATGTGCCTACTTTGTAGGTGTTGATACTACTGGCCTGTTTACCAATTTCCATAACATACAATTTAGATAAGTTCGGTGACAAATCCATCTCATTGGTAAAAGAAATGAATCCCTCAAGTAAGACCAGCAGACCCCTCGGTGTTCGTGCTAGCAGTACCTCGTCGTCCGTGTACAGCAAGACGGGTACCGGTCTCATTCCTATCCTAGGGGTATCGGCCTGTAGGGCTGTCAAGGATGAGCCAAGTCCATTAATATATAACGTGAATAAAAAAGCAGCTAATCTACATCCCTGTCTAACCCCACTTGAGCATTTAAAATGATCAGTAATATTCCCTTCCGGGGTGTATCTGACTACGGCAGTGGTGTTAAAATGTAAGGTCATTAAAACATTAGTAATTGCCGGGTCAACCCCAAGGTCTCCAAGCAGGTGCCACAAATTGCAACGATTCACCCGGTCAAAAGCCGAGGTGAGGTCCATAAAGCCCAAAAACAGAGCTCCTTAGCTATTGTGTACTTCGCAATTAGAAGATAAAGATTAAGGCACTGGTCTGTGCTTGATTTCCCAATGCGAAACCCATATTGCACCTCCGAAATTATTCAGTTGCTATCCCCCCAATCGGAGAGCCTATTTAGTAGGACCCGGCCAAGGACTTTCACTGTGACATCAATAAGAGATATGGGGAGGTAACAATGAGGATTGTCCCTTTCTCCTTTCTTGAAAACCGGGACAATGGCGGCAGTTGACCATGAGGAAGGCATTACTGTTGCTACTGCAGCATTTAGAACCCTGGTAAGAGCTGGTGCCCATACCTCTATATTGTTACGAAAAATGTCCTGGGGAATCCCATCGGGTCCAGGGGCCTTATTCCTGGACAATCCCTCAATTCCCAACCTAACCTCGTCAAGAGTGAAGGAAATGGGTTCAGCTCTATGAAGGGAATTTTGGTCCTGTGTGGGGAACTCGCTATGGCTGTGGTTATAGACTGCCTCAAAGTGGGCCTTCCATTGCTCTGGGGTAATGTTATGACTTAGCCCTGGTTTATCCGGTTCTGAGAAACAGGGGCTATTGATAACCCTCCAGAATCGAGTACAATCCTTTTGCTCGCATGCCTCTGCTAAATCCTCCCAGGATTGTTTTTGCAGCAAGCGCTTCTGGCCCTTGACGGCCCACTTTTAGTTACTGCGACATGTTGCTACCTGGGATCTATCGCGCGGAGTCTGTTTTAAGGCTCTCTTAAGTAGCCGCAGATCCCGGGAGCACTCGCTATCGAACCATCCCAGGAGATCAGCGCGCAGAATAGTTACCGGGGCTGTTAGCAAGCCGGCAACTTATTGTGCAATAGCAATAAATGCCTGGATGGTTTCTTCCCCAGGGGCTAGTGGATCTAAACAAGTAAGGATCTCCTGCTGGCTTATTCTGAATAAAGATTTATTAAAAACAGTAACATGCAACTGTGTCCACCTTAAGCGCCTCCCTTGATCAGAGACAGAAATCGTGCCCACATTTATCCTACAGGGTATAGTCTAAATTCCTGGCACATCGAGCGCCAATGTCAAAGGGTTGCGATCACTAAACGGGCTGTGTTGAATGTTAAAAGAGGATATAAACCGCCTCAAGGAAAAAGAAACAAAAACAAAATCAATGAATGTTGCACAACCCCTGCCTTTGTAGGTCAGAGGCACAGGAAAGTCAGGGGATTTAGCAAGCAGGTCCAATGTATGTGTTAAGCCATGAGTGTTTAGGAGGGCATTCAATTCCCACCCTTCCAGGGTATGCTCCATGTGCAGTCCCTCAATAATCGTACAAGTGGACCAATCTCGCCTGGTCACTGCTAAGTCAGGACATAGGTGACAATTAAAATCTCCCACTAAAATTAGTTGTGCCAGCAGCAGACCTTCCCCCTGTATTTGCTTGAGGCGCCGACTTAGTTTTGCAAGACTTGCCGGCCCATGGTTCTTCCGTTTCACATTATAAAAACTGATTAGTGTGAGCTGATGCGATTTGCTCGTTAATATGAGACCTTGTACAACTTTAGAGTCCCATGTCAAGGGCTTTGCTATGCCATGAATCCTGAGGTAAACTACCCCTTGCTCTTCCCGATCTTGAGCCCTCTGCCAGGCGGAAAAACGTTTTATAACCTCAGAAAAAAGAGTGTTTTCAGTCTCCTAGGTTTCCCAGGTCTACAATTATATTAACACAGTATTTGGAATTCTTTTCCTACACCTAAACATTCCACTCACATAGTTCTCACAAATAACTTATTTGAATACTGGATGTAATTCGTCACACTCCTTAGAAATTTCTGTTTTAATATTTGATACAGTCTTCTTCAGGAAATTAGTGTAATTACTCTTGATCAAAGCTCTCAAAGGACTCCGTATTTTCTTGTAAATATCTCTATCGTGTTAATCTAATACCAACACTAAATAAAACTCCAAAATCAATCAATAAGGATAGTTATAAGCAAAACAATCGAATTAGTGTGATAAATTATCCCATCATACAACATATAGAATAAGCTGACAATACCAGTATTTATAAAGCCAGAATGACTTAGGCAAGTAGGCATAGTTGAAAGAATTGACATGTCAAAATGTTTGGAGAACAAGATGTTAAGGTGCAACTTTAGAGTTTGATGAAACCAGAGAATATTTATGCACAATGGAACTCTTTTCAGAATGTATGATGATAATAGATCTCGGGTTGAGATCATAAGAGTGTACGGATATAACTAGAGGTGTTTTAGGCATTTTTATAAACAGTAAGGAAAGTGGGCAGTTTAATGTGTGAAAGAAGGGCATAACATAATTAAGGTATATTGCCAGGCCTTTCACGCCCTTGTCCCTTTTTAATTTGTGAAAGATTTGACCCGCTGAAATTTAATGGGGTGTGCAGTTTCTATTCCAGCTGTATGCACCGGGTGCAATATATAATACAAAACTCAGAGTTCTGATATGTGCAGTACCAGGAGTTACTGCACATATCGGAAATTTTCCATGTCTCCTGTAATGAGTGCTTTATCATAGTTTTGACTTGGATATTGAGAGTGAATAATTTGTTCAGTATGAAGTTCCAGGTCTAAGCTGACTAAATAACGTTTTGCAAATATATGAGGTTTTTCATTGTGTTTATCCATTTCGTGAGCATTTCCTGTGATTTGTTGGGGGACAGGATGGGAAATTCAGTCTCAGAGGGCTAAGACTATTTTATACCTCTAATTTAGGGAGAAGCCTAGAACCATGAGGCTGTTTTCATCTTCACATTTCAAGAACTTAAGTGCCAATTCGACTCAGGTGAAAAACCATTCCAGTTTTTACATTATCTCCCCCAGGTTTAAAACACAAGTGTTAGGCCTGTCAGACTTAGGGTGGTCTTCCCCAAACATTGTGGATTACTCCTCCATTTTTGCTGATCTTGTTTAGGACTCTGTGCACCTTGCCCTGCTAACCAGTGCTAAAAAAAAGTCGGTGTGTTCTCTCCTTTAAACATGGTGAAGTTTGCTTACTCCCAATCGGCACATTTAATTTACTTGCAGTTTATAGTACAGTAGTACTACCGGTACTCAGGGCCTGTGAATTAAAGGCTACTAGTGGGACTGCAGCACTGATTTTGCCATCCACTTAAGTAGCCCTTTACACATGACTCAGGCCTACCATTGCAACCTGTGTGAACAGTTTAAACTGCCATTTTGACCTGGTAAAATAAACACTTTGCTAGGCCGAAACCTTTCTTTTTAATGCAAATAAGTCACCCCTAAGGTAGGCCCTAAATAGCCCAGAGAGCAAGGTGCGGTGTATTTAAAAAGGTGGGCATGTACTTTTAAGTTTTACATGTCCTGGTAGTGAAAAACTATTACATATGTTTTTCACTACTGCAAGGCCTATCTCTGCCATGGGATAACATTGGGTTAACTTACTACAGTTAATAAGTGACAACTTCCAGTTGGGAGCAGGTACAAATATTGAGTTTTGCATCTAAAGAATGGTAATGTAAAGCTCTCTTTATTGTTAAAGCAGGATTTTAAGTCACCATTCTGAAAATTCAACTTTGCCATTTTCGTGTCCTAGCCATTTGGTGCCTGCTGTCTGTATCTTGGGTCACATGACTAGGTGTAGCTGGTGGTTGGTCTTTGTGCATTTCTCCCAAACAGGGAAACAAAGATCCATAGGTGTTGGCAGGATATACCATCTCTGACTTGATGAGTGGGAAGAACTGTCATCTACCACATTTGCACATCACAAAGGCCCTGCCTGAGCACACACCCAAAAGGTTTGACACTAGTCTATTGTGACCCCAGAAAATCTGGGGCCAGGGCAGGGAGGTAGGAAATTCCAAGTACCTCTGGAAGTGGACATTTCTAGAACCTTCTTCTACTTCAAAGGGGGCATCAGTGTTTAAATATTAGACCCTCAGACCCAACTCTTCAGCATACCTCTGTGCCTGTGGAATACTCATACGGACTGCTATGCTGCTCTGCCAGAAGGACTGCTATTCTGTTTGCCTTCTGCCCTGCTCCCCTGCTGCCTGAGTGAAGGAGTAGATCTGCATATTGAACCCACGACCACCAGAGTGACTCTAAGGGCCAGTTGGCTCACCTCCTGATCAGAAGCCTCAGGAACAGAACAGGGCCCAACCATCTTGAACCAAGCACTTGGACTGAGCCTGCTGTGAGTCTAGTCCCCAAGTGATGCCACCCCAGTCTTGGACATTTGGAGGTAGACCTGAAGGTGCTCTGCCAGCCCAAATGTGGTCTTGTGGGCAGAACCAATGAAGCATGATGCACCTCCTTGCAGCTTCAAATCTGAACCACGCTGCGCAATGCATCGTCGATGCAGGAATTTGCAGCACAGTCTCCCCGGAACTGCCGCTGCGCAACACTCCCTGACTCAGGCCTTTGCATCGCAAGCCCCTCATCGATGGCATTCTCAACTATGATGCAGTATTTTGCATCGCAAGCCATGCAACTTCTTCAGGACCGCTGGTGCACAACGCATTTTTGATGGAGGACTTCACCTCACAAGCCCTTCGTCGACGGCATCCTCAACAACAATGCATGCCCTTGCATCTCAGCCTCACAGCTCCTTGGAGCTGCTGCTGTGCAACACATCCTTGGCAGGAGATCATGCAAAGCTCTGCAACCAGGAGTGAAGGTACTCTTATTCAGCAGGCCTAACTAGGTCCCTGTACCCGGCCACACTCCAGAACGGTCGGCCTGAGCTTGTGACTTTGTCCCAGTCTGGCGCGACCAGATGACTGCAATTGGCGCATTGTGCTTCTAGACACTACTTTCACTTAAATCTTTAAAATTGCATATTTCCAGTTCTGCAGATTGGATTTTTGTCGTTTTGGTCTTGGTTTATTTATTAAACATCATTCTAAATTGTAATGGGATTTATTTTGTGCTGTGTTTTCATTTTATTACAGATTGAAGTCCTGCATAAATTCTTTACACATTCCCTCTAAGTTAAGAATCACTGCTTTGTGTTAAGCGTAGGTTAATTTGGAGTTTGCTTGTGTCTCACCCTGAGAGAGACTGTTTGTCCTGCTTGAGTAGAGGTTTGCCCCCTTCAACTTGTAACCCCATTTCCAACAACAAGCATAAGAAAAAAGTGGTGATTTTAGAACTTTCAGAAAAAACAAAAACTGCTATTCAGTTGAGAGGGGGAGATATTAATCTTCATGCATTGGGAGCTACTAAACGCAAAGTAGCTAAGCAATTTAAGATAGATGTCACCAATACCCATTCTGTCACATGGTGTTTTTAGAAGAAGTTATGGGCTATACAGTCAAACACTGCAATTAAAAAAGTGTTAGTAGGCATGAGTTTCTCTCATCAAAAATAAGCAGGTTGTAAGCAACAATTTGCAGTAGGCTGGTACGCATAATATGACTCAATAAAAACCGGATTGAAAATAATTCAGAATATGATTATCTGTAGCATATTTCTTTATTTGGATGGCCACACGACTTTCCTAAAGGTTTGCATGAAAGGGGAAGAATGTGATGGAATGTTAATATCCCTCCTTTTGAAGAATGCATATATGACATCACAACCAAGGTGCTTCACTTTTAAACCAACATCTTAAACTTTCAATTGAACCATTTTTTTAAAACAAAAAAACACTTAATTCACAGCCTACAACAGCTCATATTCTAAATACATACTGAGACACCTCAAACAATCTTATTCTAGCAATAAACAACACTCTAATACCCAATAACAATACAAGGTTTCATTGGACTGATCATTTTGTTATCTCTTTCTATGGAAGACCAGATTACTCCCAAGATCTGCCCATGTAAACACAGCAAAATATTAACGGCACAAGTAAGCTTCCATATAGATTAATTTCATAAACTTTATTTGATCTAATTTGAAAACATAGATCATCAACGTGTACATGTTAAAAGAAAACAATATCATTCTTCTCAATAAAGTATAATACAAAAAAGTTACTAAAAGCTGTCAATTAAGATAGTAAGATGCAATATGCAAGTTAAAACCCCGAAACAGTAGAGGTATGGGGTTGGGCTGTGCAAAGTACGCAATTCAATGTCTGTAATTTGTACAATGGACGCAATAGGAGGTCAAATACAAGACTGCTGGTTCCCGATTACCACATAAATGAAAGGTTAAAAAAGAATTAAAACATATTCATTTAGGTAAAAAGAAACGGCCTATGTAAATTATAAAACCATTTAAGAATATTGCATATATTATACAAATCCTATATCTCTTTGAACCTGTTTCAAGTAGATTTCATAATATTTTCGAGAGAGAAAGTGAGGATGAGACTAAGAATTAGCATGAGTTTCCAATTCTAGCGAGTGTCTCCTTCACTTACAGGCCCAAAGGAATGAAGCTACGCAGAAGCATACAAAAGGGTCATGAAGCTATTTCATGTAGAACAGGGCAACACGGCACTGTTTGAAATTGTGCCGTCTTAAAAGAGGTGTAATATATTTGGCTCTCTGTTCCTTGTAGAAATGACAAAAGAAGAGTTGGAGGTCAGACTGGGCAGATAGATTGTTGCATGGGCAAGTAGTCAGGTCACTAAAGGCATACTTTTTTAAAGGGAAGCCCAACATTAGAGGAATTAAGTTTAAGCGGAACCTTAAAAGGATAAACCTGGGGTGCAGGTTACTTATCGCATCCAAATACACATTTTCACCCTCTGTTAGCGATGGAATCAAATAATAGATTTTTACAGTTGTTTTTAACTTCTGGGATTCCTTTCTTTCATAGGCTAACTTTGCCAAGAATAATGCCTTTAGTCTCTTTTTTGGAAACCTGAAGCATGAGCTGGGATTTACATACATTTCTGGGACTCCTAGCGAGTACAAGGTTGATTTAACATACTCCATGCAGGGGATTTTATGTGCCTTGTCCAGTGAAAGGCAGTTTTGTATGATGGTCTGATTTAGATCCACTGTGTCCTTATTCCATATTGAATGCCACAGCATGATCAGAGCTACTCTTGCTATGTCGGACACATAGGGCAAATCCAGCTCTAAGTGAGTGACATAGTTTGAGAATGAGGGAGGGAGCAAGGCAATCTTCTTGAAAAACCCATTCTCTAACGTCTGTAGGGAATCCGTTGGTACTATGCCCCAGACCGCTGCCCCATATGTTGTTGACGAGATCGTTTTGGCATTGTAGATCTTTTTTATTGTTGTTAGGGGCTTTGGGCCTAGTTATTTAGTGAAGCTGGAAACAGCCACCATAGTGCGCTCCATTGTTTGGGCCCTACTATCCACCATGTGTGACCAGGTTTGTTTGGTGTCGAAAACAACTCCTAAATATGAGAAGGTCTCAGCAACAGCTAGTTTACGAGTCCCAATATGGAACGATGGAATATTTTTAGGGGGAGGTAATCCTGAGACTAAAATAAAGGTTTTTGACTCGTTTACTTTAAGATCCATGGATGACATGAAACTCACGTAGGTGTCAATTAGGCGTTGAAGTGCTACACCTGTCCTAGCTATCAGGATGGCGTCATCCGCATAAGCCAGGTTTGGTAATGGACCTGAGGGGAAAGAAGGAACATCAGGTGTTCATCTTTTCAGGGCGGCTTCCACCCCATTTGTGTAAAGTAAAAATAGAAATGGGGCGAGGACGCAGCCCTGCCTGACTTCTTTCATGATCTTAAAAGGTCTAGTTCATTCCCCGTCCCTTCCGTAGTGGACAGACGCCGTCGCCTGTGAGTATATTTGGCGCATCAAGGTAATCAGCCTGGAATCTATGCCCGTCACAGCCATGGTTGCCCACAATTTTGGATGAGCTACACAGTCAAAAGCCGCCGAGAGGTCCATAAAGGCCTTGTATATGTTCCCTCTCTTTGCTCTAGTGTACTTAGAGATGATCAAACTTAAGTTTAGGCACTGGTCAATCGTGCCTCTGTTCTTCTGGAATCCATATTGAGATGGCATCAGGACATTGTTTTCTCTTGCCCAGTCTTCTAACCTGTTCAGTAAATCCCGCCCCAGGAGTTTGGCGGTGGAATCCAGAAGAGAGATGGGACGATAGTTCTGGGGGTTAGATTTGTCTCTTTTTTTGTAGATTGGGACTATGATGCTTGTTCTCCATGATGGGAGCGGGCCTCTCTTAGAGATTTCATTGAATATAATAGTTAACATAGGGGCCCATAGATCTTGAAGTTCTAGAAAAAGTTGATCGGGGCCCCATCCGGACCTGGTGCTTTGGCGCGACTACATTTAGCGAGAGCAAGGTTTATTTCCTCCAGGTTAAACGTTATAGGCTTAAGGTTAAGGGATTGAGCGGTTCAACTCCTGATGGAGTCTCGCTCCCAAAAATCGCTTCGAAATGCGCCACCCATATGTCTTCATCCACATGATTATCTAGTAATTTTTCCTGTTCCTTCTTAAAGAAGGGGGCATTTACTATCTTCCAGAAATCCCTGCTACTATTTAGGGATGCGGCCTTAGCCACATTTTCCCATGCCTCTTCTTTTAACTCATCTTCCCGTTTTTTCTGAGCTTTCTTATACACCAGTCGCATATCCTTGATCTGGAATTGATTTCTAGGTGATGTCTTCAAGGCCCCAAAAAGGTCCTTTAGGGCCCGGGTACAAGTCTCATCGAACCATCATGTTTTGAGTCTCTCCCTATTAGTTTTAGGCCGAGTCAAGGCAGATTTTATCTCATGAAGTATTTCTATAAAATTTTTAATTAAAATATCTGATATAGTGTCCGGGTCTAGTCAGTTTCAGACCAGATTCAGCTTATTGGTTATAACTTGCTGAATGATTTTGTTCTTGTTTGTGTTATGCCATTTCAGCTGGAATCCATTTACCCTGGCCAAAATTGGTTTTGGAACTTTCTCCATGTGACGTGGGGAGGTTCTAACACCAAAAAGCTCGAGGAATAATGCTGCATGGTCACTAAAATGTGACAATATAGTATCGGTATGATAGATAAATCCCCGACAGTTGGTGGATACAACTATGAAATCTAATATAGAATTGGAATCGCCCCAGAAAAAGGGTTTTTCCAAACCTCCAGCGTCTACTTTGTTGTACACTTCCAAACACTTCGATGCTAAGAACCTATTTAAAGCGTTCCCATAATCATGATGCGTGAAGTGGACTAGTGGGTCTCCCTCCATATCAACCATGCCACAAACAGTTCTCAATGTGTTGGGGCATGGTTGGGAGTAAAAATCGCCTAGCCATATGATGTTGAGTTCTTTGCACAGCAGAGACCTTGTGAATTTCTCCAGTTCTTTTTCTAATGAATCTATAACCGCTGCCATACTGCCACCAAAATTGTTGTTATAGTAATTTATTAGTATCCAGCACTGGTGGGGACCTCCTTCAAAAGCTACGAGATGGAAATACGAAGAGGAGTTTTCAAATTTAACGACCTTAATGGGTAATGTGTTTGAGATTAGGGTTGATAAACCGCCTTTAGGTCTTCCTGCCAGGGGGGGGGACTGCGTAGGTTTGGTAGGTTCGGTACCATTTATGAATATTGGGTCCAAAGCCCATGTCTCCTGAAAACATATGAACTCTCGATCCTGCCATAGGACTAACCACTCCACCTTAGCCATCTTTGATGCAAGACCTGCCACATTCCACGTGGCTAAATATATCCCCCTTTTATGTTGAGCCGTCCGATTTACTGGGGACGGTGCTCCTGAGTTGCTTGGTAGAGGATTACTACTAAGTAAAATGTCATTTGCTTACCCCCTAGGAGGTTTGGTCTAATACCCAGAGATCTGTGCAAGTGGAATGTGTGGGGGCTCACTAGCGGAGCTTGAAATACCTTCTGCATCCCCCAGGGGTAGTCAGTCACAGGCCTCGAGGTCATACACGGGAGCGAATCGATTTGATAACTCAAGCCTCGTCCTCGGTCTATAGGGGCTAGGGGGATCCCGTGATGGCAACAAAGGGGGGCATGAAGGATTGTTTAGAGGTCTCAGACTGTGGGGAGGTGGGCATAATAAGGGTCTGTAAAATTTTGCCAAGGGAAAAACAGAAATCTGTGTAGAGAGCAAATAGGCGTTTGTAGAGGCTCTCAGCAGGCTTCTTACAGCATGCCGGTTGTTAAAGTTAACAACAACACAGTCACCATTAGTGTCTTTGGCCAAGGGGCCCACCCATCCAAACCTCCTAGGCATTATAATATGCTTATCCAGACTAGTGCCCCACAGACCATGGCCTTTGAGCTGAGTGCTGAACCAGTGTAAAGCTTTATTCATTAACTGGACCGTGGTTTCCCTTTGGTCCATACTTAACAGGGGCACGTTGGGCAAGACTAAAATGTAAGGGAGCACTACTGGGGGGAGGTCTAGTGTGTGTAGTTGGCTTATTCCTACCGGTGGAGACTCTGAGATCGAGGTTGCTTCCCGGCCCGCCCTTCTCTTCCTCCCATTGTTTGTACATTGGCCTGAGTGGCCCGAGTGTGGATTTTATTTTGGCCCTGAGTAGTGTGGGTTGTGCTTGTCAGCAGTGGCAGCAGTGGGGAGGAGAGAATATGCTGAGGTATTGTGGGTAATATAGTGTCTGAGCAATTGACCTGGTTTACCTGCTTTAAGTGTGTGTCCCTCCTGTCTGGATGCCCTACTGGATCCCCCAAGGATCCTGGGGCGCATTCTACTACAGGACGGTAGGGCCGACAAGTAGGAAGTCCACATGTACTAGAAGAGTGCCCGTTAATGAGGAGCTTTATTTTCTCCTCAATTTTCCCCAATCTACAATTTAGGGGCTTCAGTAGGGAGCAAACCATCTGTTCTAATTTTAATATCATATCCTCATATATTCCCGTCGTGGAGTCTCTTTCCACAGGAAGCGCTGTCGATACCAAAGCGTATTGAGCAGTTTTCCTTGCTCTTGTCATCCTTGTCGTTTTGGGTTGCTGTTTCCCTGCGTTGCGCTTCCTCTTAACCACTGGGGCAATTGCAGACTCATTAGACACAGGAGAGTCCACTTGGGATGAAACAGTCAAAGTCACAGTTGTGGGCCAGTTTGGGGTAGCGGTAAGTTCAACCTCCTCGGTCAATGGGGTCTGGGGAGGTAAAGAGGATCGTAACAGCGGGCCATTCCTCCTCCCTTCCTCCAAGGAAAGACGGCGCTCTGTAAGCTCAATTTCATGCGATATTACGTTTGCGGCCCTAACTAAGAAAGAGTCAAGTGTGTTGACAATTTCACCCTCAGTTGCTTGCACTGGAGCTTTGCGCTTACCCATCTTTTGGTATCCGCTTCACCGACAGTTGCTTGAGGTAGTTAGGAATCATTGTTTAGAAATCCCCAGGTAGCAGGAGTTAGGGAGGTGGCCCAGCCCAGCCTCTTCCGAGCTCCGACAGGCGTGGACGGGCCTGCCCTTGGCCCGGGCTTTGCCCGGGCGCGTCTCGTGCCGCGGGCACGCAGCGTGCTTTTGAAGGTCCTGGGAGGCCTAGGAGGCGGGATCAGGGAACCGGAAGTGATGTCAGGGGGAGATGGGAGTTGTAGTCCACTCCCCAGCAATACTCCGTGAAGCAGTTTTCCCCTCGGCTCTCCTCAACACGGTAGGCGTTGCACAGGTCTCCCCTCGGCTCCGTTCTGCACAGCAGTGAAGTGGCCAAAAACGGGAACACAGATTTGAGCACGCGAAACGCTTTTGAAGGGCCTGGGAGGCCTGGGAGGCGGGATCAGGGAACCTGAAGTGATGTCAGGGGGAGATGGGCGTTGTAGTCCACTCCCCAGCAATACTCCGTAAAGCGGCTCTCCTCAACGTGGTAGGCAGTGCACAGGTCTCCCCTAGGCTCCCTTCTGCACAGCAGTGAAGTGGCCAAAAACAGGAACACAGACTCGAGGGCGCGACACGCTTTTTAAGGTCCTGGGAGGCCTGGGAGGTGGGATCAGGGAACCGGAAGTGATGTCAGGGGGAGATGGGAGTTGTAGTCCACTCCCCAGCAATACTCCGTAAAGTGGCTCTCCCCTCGGCTCTCCTCAATGCGGTAGGCAATGCACAGGTCTCCCCTCAGCTCCCTTCTGCATAGCAGTGAAGTGGCCAAAAACGGGAACACAGACTCGAGCGCGCAACACGCTTTTGAAGGTCCTGGAATGCCTGGGAGGCGGAATCAGGGAGCCGGAAGTGATGTCAGGGGAGATGGGAGTTGTAGTCCACTCCCCAGCAATACTCTGTGAGGCAGCTCTCCCCTCGGCTCTCCTCAACCTGGTAGGCAGAGCAGAGGTCTCCCCTTAGCTCCTTTCTGCACAGCAGTGAAGTGGCCAAAAACAGGAAATAGATTGATGAGTTTCCTCTTCTGTTGAAGTGATCTTATTATTCAGCATTGATGTATTAAAAAATCTCTTCAATGTAAATCATTGATCACCATCAATACCCTGGCCCTCCTCAAATAAAAAACCCTCAAACCCAAAATATTTTTTTAAAATGTCAGCATGACTGAGCCTACCACTAACAAGTATCTGAATAGAAGCTAGACAGCAAAATACGAAATGCTCTCTAACAAGGTAAAGGCCTTTGGAGAAGTCATTAAATACCAAGACCATTATTTTCATTCTCAAATGTATACTCCAGCAGTTCGACATGTTTTTCTTTCTCCATCGTCATGCACTGGGTAATTCATTTATCCCACCCCATACTACATATCTCATATGAGATTGATTTTAACATTGACCATTTATTACAAGAAAAAGAGTAAAAGTTGGAATAGTCTCCTAAAAATCTTAATTCGGAAACTACAACACTGCTGCATCCGTACTCGCAATATCTATGATGTTTGCCCTGCTCTGTTGAAATAATCTGATTTTCAGTTTGTTACTAATGCAATATCCAGCTATTTCTGAAGAAACTGCTAAATCCATAGGGGAATCCAACAGTAAAATACCCTCAATCAGTGCAACAATATGCTGAAGGAAACTTCACTGGTGAATTCACCGCCTAATTTAACTCTGTCTACAGAAATTAGATGATTTTCGATTATGACTCTGGCTTAAATGACACAATTAAAGGCTATTTATTTGAATAATCGATGAACTTCCAGGCCTAAAATCAGTTTGAACTTACCCCTCTACTCAAGGAGTCGAACAAAGATCCACATATATCCCCAAAATCAAGTGTAAATTCAAAAACCCCATACTGGATAACCCATAGGAAAGATGTCCCCTACAATTGACTTCTCACACAACCAGTATCAGTCCTCTGAGCTCCTTTCAATCTTTAGACTCAAGGTCTCAAACATAACAAAATACTCCAAAAGAAAGTAATCTTTGCTCTTTTTTAGCACAGAAAAAGTGAGTTAAACACCTCAAACCTAAAACAATCATAAATAAAACATATTTTCAAAAAGAGATCTGAAATTGATATGCAGCGCTTAACCCACACAATCAAATATCCAAATGGGTACAGAATTAGCTATTTGGTGGCTTTTGGGTGGATGGTGTGTAGATGGATTTAGATAAGAGAATGCCTGTAGCCCTTACCTTATTGACCTGCTCACAGCTTTTGATAAGGTCAGTTATTGCATCTTGCTGAATCATCTCTATTCCATCAGTGCGGTAGATAATGCTCTCTGTTGAATCAAATCTATTTTAACAGATAATTAAATTAATTTTTTGGTTTCACTATACAACATACAATTCATAATTGCATAAACGTTTCTTCAAACCATGCCCAACTGAGTTTACAACAGTGTCTGTTGGTCATTGCCCAATGAATAGAGTAACCTACTCCAAGAATCAACTGAGACAATACAGGTAATTTCTGCCAATACTGTGCTCTGATGACTAAAGAAAATACCTGCTGACACCGGTACAGAAGGTTGTTACTTTTGACATAAGCATATCCTGTGAAACCCAGGTGACTGAAATTGCCAACACTTATTTCTTTCTTAATGAAGGTCATGAAGAAGATTCACAGCCTTCTTCCTCTTAACTCACCTAAAATCGCAATATAGGACACAGATTTTTCCCATTAGAACAACTACACTACCATTTTTAGTTTTGCCCAAGTGGAACAGGTGGCCCAAAATACTACAGTCAGAATGGTACAGTGCCCGCATTCACACTCACAGGTATCAACTCACCTTGAAGCCGCTCCTTGTCTTCCTATTGTTAGAAGCTGCCTAATAAAATCTCACTGTCTGTCATAGGATCATTTTTAAGAAAACACCTTTCTTTTTGCAGCATAGATTTTCTTGGGAAATCTCCATTTAGTGGGTTTACCCAGTTTTTGAAAATTTGAATTGGGGCTGGTCTGTTTTCATTGAATCATCATATCTTCTGAAAGGGGCTAAAAACATACCTCTTCAGTAATTCTATTCTTTAACTTGTGGTTATACTTTGTTCTTAAAGGATGTAGGACATTGACTCTAAGACCCAATTGTTGGGTTTGTAATTTTTTATCTTGATTTGTACTTTTATGATCCATGTTTTTAAATGGATCGAATAAAGTGAATTGAATTGAATTGAATTGACTCTAAGACCCCGTGTTTAAGGGTAATCTTCATGTTTCATAAACTCTTTAATCATCATCATGATATGGGCATAGCTAAACCTGCATATATTTTCAGAGATTGTTTCTCAACAGTATTTCTACTATATAATTTTCATATGTAATTTACATTAAACACTAATGACGAAATGGAATTGGTTCATTATTGTATAATGAAAATATACTGTGTAAAAGATCTTTTTAGTCCTGGCAGTTTCTGACCTTTTGCTATGTAATTGGGTTTTGGGTTGCCTTATATAGGCATGTATATTTGCTAGTCCCTGTTCTCTTTTCATAGGGTTCACTGAGAAACATTTGCAATTTGAGTTCATTACTTACATTTTAAAGTATGCTATTTTCATTGTAAAATCATTGCCTGAGTGTCTGTTGTTGCTTCATATTTGGCACAGCAGATAAAAAAGAAAAAGAAAAGTTTCATCTTCTGTAGGATAACAGTGCATTGTTTACAGATCCGTCTTACTCAGATTTCTATTTCTATCTTCATCTACGACTCTATGACTCTGTCTTGGTCATTGTTGGTCTCTGTTTGACAATTTTGTTATTGGAACCCACTATTTCTTTCTTGGTGGGACAGAATGGACTCAATTAAGATGATGTTGTCAACTATAATTTTTGTACATTATCTCTGTGATTCCATCTAACAAAACAGATCTCTATTTTAAAAGAATATATTCTATACTCTCTAAATTTCTCTGGACGGAAAACCTTTCCAATTAGCTTTGTCAACCTTAAAAAGAACCAAATCTGAGGGTGGCCTTAATTTAATAATTTCAGGAAATACCATTATGCTTTCTCTCTAAAACAATCAACTCACTGGCTCAATCGTACTCCCTCCTCACAGGCTCCTTTATGGCTTACCTTAGAAAAATCCCAATTCTCTGTTTGACTTTGCAGAAATATTATCTTTTACAGCAAATATCTCCCAATTATGTAGCCCTGTTATTGCACATTTGCATCGTATGTTGTCGTCTTTACTTCCTCATACTCATATTTCAGTTGCAAATTTTCAACAACAATCTATCTGGCACAACTGTAACATCCACATCAACAGTCGTTCTATATTCCATAAGACTTGGCGGGACAAAGGGATACGTTGTTTATCTCACCTTTTTGATAATGACCGGATTTTATTATTTTCTGACCTTCAAGATAGATTCTCCTTACCCTCCTCATCGCGGAAAAAATATATGCTCCTCTGCAATTCTCTTACTAACTTAATTTCAAATATACCCCACACTGTTACTTATACACCAGAATCTGCTGTGTTAGTCACACTAGTATCCAGTAATTCCAAGGCTTTCCCTATTTACAAAATATTACACTCCTCTAACAATCGACTTAAATCTAAAACTGACCTGGCATGAGAAACAGATCTATCGGACCTTTGGCCTATTATTGTGTGGAACAAAATTTGGTTTAAAATTCATAAATCTACTAGAGCCGTGAATACTACACAATCTCTCTATTTTCTATAACATTCTCTATTATTTACTCCCATAAGCCTGAAACATTTCTCTAAGGATTTAGATTCATCTTGTTGGTCCTGCAATTGCTCAAAGGCTGATTTAAAGCATATGCTATTCGAATGTCCTGCTATCTTTCGATTTTGATTGCAGGTATCGCACCAAATTAAAACAAAATACAAAATAGCGGGCCACTCATCACATGTAAGTAGCTACTGTTCTGATAATTCAAGCCAGTTATACATATCCATTAGTACGTCATAGTATTTATAGAATTTATATTGCTTAAGTCATAGAGAGATACTGTTATAAGAATCAACTTCAGACATTCAGGTATGTAATATTTACTTTTGACTTGAAATCCTTATCAAACAAATATCGTACATCATATCATCACTTTACATTCCATGATTTGTTAGTCACTTCATTATACATATATTGATCAAACATTATATGTGCATAGCAGTTTGTTTCCCTGTTTCACAAGTACAGTTGTTGTAGTGACCCTATGTGGATGTATTACTGTTGGTTCCTCATGGATGATGTCAGCCGACATGTGTTTCATCCTTATAGGACTTTTTAAGGCTATGTCCCGATATATTGTTCCAGCTCATGAGTATTGGTCACCCTCACTTGTGCCAAAATAGACTGATGAAAACTCCCTGTAAAAATGAGTATAGTTGCCTTCAAACACAAAGGTAGTATGGCAGTATGGGAGCTAGATGTATGATCCACAGCAATTGGTGGGTAATTACTACCAGTCGTTAATTCTGCGACCAAAGAATTTGTGACCCTGCTCTTGATGTGACCGTGATAAGTCCTAAAGGTAAGTGTTGTGATGAACGCAGTGCCGCGTTGTCCATTCGGTGTCCAAAAAGGTCTCCAAATTCACAAGATTTTTAAATTCAATATACCTTTAACATTTTTTTAGTATTACTACAGAATGGTCTGTCCAAGCTCACGGTGAAAAATTGGTAGATTAACTATTAGCTGTCGCTTTTCATTTAATAACAACTAATTGGAAAAATGCTCACAATGTTACTTTTCAATCCTGGTGATATGCTATTTGCTTCAACGATAGACTTGATAGTAATTATGTTTCTCCACTCACCTTATCTATAAAAGAGGCCTACTATGGCTTCCTATTGCTTATTTTGTATCCAAATAAAGATTGCTAGCTCGTAAGATTATCTTAAATTTGGCTGAGGTACAGAAACCGCCTTAAATTCGTATGTATGATCTTCCTTTGTCTTTATTTTTAGAGTTTATTATTGTACTACATACTTTATCTTCACCTTTACAACTACGTCTACAGGTTAATATTATCCGCTGTACAACTTTATATGGTAATATATTTCCATACATTTCCTCTCCCTTACCTTCTTTCCCATTGTATGTTGTCCCTTGTTGTTATATTTCATTACATTTGTTCCACAACAGGCAATTTATATTCTTATCACTTTTGTCAGAATTTTTTCTAGGTTTATTAATTGTACTTTTATATTGTCATATTCTTAAATGTTGTTTCTATTTCATTATTAGCTTTTTGTTTCATGTTTTCATCAACCTTTAAAAAAATATCCACAGCCAAAATATCGTCAAGTAAATATACATAAGACTTTAATGTAAGTTGATGTGCAGCTAAGAACAGAAAATGGATACTTGAATATATATTCTTAATTTCTTGATAGCCTGTTTTTTTCAATATTTTAGTATGCCATTATAGTATCACAATATTAAAAATACAATATTCTGACAGACAATAAAAGGCCTGGGTAAAAAGATGAAGCTAGCCATAGGCGCCTGACATGACAGGACTAAGAATACAAATGCAGATGGGTTTCTACAAATTGTAGAAATGTGCTACACAGATACTTTTGACATATCATACCATCATTTGATGCACTGAAAAGGGATATGGAAGCAATATCTCCACATATTGCAATTGTTGCTGTTGTTACACCCACCTGCACACACCTTCTCGCCCTCCATTTAACCTTCTTCCCCAGTGTATGCCCTATATACGACTCACGGCTACTAGGTGCATAATGGACGGAGCTCATTCAGTGATATTGCTCTGCACTATTCCTACCGCTTCTAAATTATCTTTAATTAAATTGTGATGTTGCGTGAGCCATCCACTGCAACAACTAATTAATTATTTCAGCAATTATTGATGACATTACACGATTTTAACCAAAATTTGCAAATTACCTCGATTACATTTATACTGCCTGTTAAATTGATTTTCGTAGGGATTTCATCATAATAAATTACTTAATGATCTGTGTTTCTCTACAGAGGTAGGTAGGCTGTTTGTCCTCATAGTTTATGTCCGTTTTCTAAATGGGCTATGCATGTATTTAAAAGGGCGGTTAAATGTAAAATGCACATACGATTTTTATACCCGATTTATAACCCAATGGGGCATATTCTCAAGCCCCTATCGCCACTGGAACGTCACTTTTACTGACGTTCCTGTGGCGATAGGGTCAGCGCCTTATTCACAAGGCAGCGTTAAGCCACTTAACGTGGCTTTAAGCCACGTTAAGTGGTTTAACGCTGCCTTGTGAATAAGGCCCCTTTCACGTTAAACTTAGTGTAGAAGGGGCGTGCAGTGGGTGTTGTGGTGGGCGTTCCACCGCAACACCCATTAAATTTGACGCTGCCACCTATTCTCAAGGGCGGCGTTAATAGGTGGCAGCGCCAAACTTAAGACCAAGAAAATCCTGGTCTTAAGTTTGCGAAACGAGGAGAAATGCTTTATTTCTCCACGTTTTTGCTTTTTCCATGTGTGCTGCCTTGTGCAGCACACATGGAAAAAGCAAAATGCCATGGTTTGTTCATGTACAGGAAGGTGTCCCTTCCTTTTTAAAAATGCCATTTTGTAACTTTCATGTGTGCTGCACGAAGCAGCACACATGAAAGTTACAAAATGGTATTTTGAGATTGTTTATGTGCAGGAAGGGGCACCTTCCTGTACATGAACAACCCTCCCCTGCACACAGACACCCTTGCACTCTGGTGCAAGGGTGCCTGCGTTGGCGCTAAGTTGTGAAACTTAGCGCCATCGCAGCGGGAAACGCCAGGCTGCACCACATTCTTGAGAATAGGGTGCAGCCTCGCGTTTCCAAAGTGGCGGTGAGAGGCGTTAAGCCAAGGAGGCTAACGCCTCTCACTCCCACTTCATTGAGAATATCCCCCAATGTGTTACCTTCTTTATGTATCAGTCTTGGAAAACAGGTTCTTTTTTTACATTGAAGCAAGGCGTGATATCATCACGACACACTTTAAAAAAAAAATTAAATGTGCCAAATAATCCGTTAGAATTAATGTCAGTTTTACACAGCAGAGAACACAGCACGGCTAACTTGATTCAAACGTAAACTCAAGCACAGAATTAAAAAAAAAAAGTATTTCTTCCTCAGCGTGTAGTTTTCGTCTTTGAAAGATGAGGACTGGAAATTCCTATTGATATAGACTCCTGTGGAACAAAAGCCCTTCTTTCTGGGGCATCACGCTGGTGCTTGCAAGATGAGAATGCCACTGCAGCCTAAAAGATCAGCATCTCATGAAATAAAAGATTTGTGGTTCTCTGTAACACACCAGCGTGTTTTCTAGTAGGAGAATAGATTATCATGCCATCAGATTTCTAAAACTGATATGTGAAATCGTGAGAAATTAAATATAAAAAAAAAGGGATTTTAGAGCAACACTCTTTGGCAAACCAATACTTCAAGATGACTGTTGATAAAATTTGCATTTTACTATAAATGTAACTATTGTTTTCATTTTTATGAAGAAACACACAAATCGTTTTTATGTTCTCTAGAATTAGAGCAATTAAATGTTTATTATCACTAAAAAATGCAGGTTGAACATATCGATGCTCTTCTATTCAATGTAATAGGAAACATGTTGCATTTCATTTTTGTCTGGCTAACAATTCAGGTTTCAGACAATTACGTAAAAATCGCAATGCAAATTTGAATTGTCAAAATGTTGTTAAGGTGACACTTTCCAGTCGATTATTATAATTAAAAGGATTGAGAGAAAATATTTTGCTATTTGTGATGCTGCTGATAAAACAGCCAGCTCTGCAAGCATAGGAAGTCTTACTGGTTAAATTATGTGCTGATGGGACAGCAAGTGCAAACAATATAAAAAGTGGCCCATAAGGGATAAATTCAGGGGCATATTCAAAGGAAGTGGCGAAGTGAGGCGTTAGCCGTCATGGCTTAACGCCTCACTCGTCACTTCAGAACGCAAGGCTGCACCATATTCACAAGGATATGGTGCAGCCTTGCGTTTCCCCTGCGCTGGCGCTAAGTGTAACAGCTTAGCGCCAACGCAGGCACCCTTGCACCATGGTGCAAGGGTGTCTGCGTGCAAGGGAAGATTGTGTATGTACAGGGAGGTCCCCCTTCCTGCACATAAACAATCTTGAAATGCCGTTTTGTGACTTCTATGTGTGCAGCTTAATGCAGCACACACAGAAGTTGCAAAACGGCATTTTCAAAAATGATTGTTTATGTGCAGGAAGGGGACCTTCCTGTACATACACAATCATTGGCCTTTGCTGTTTTCATGTGTGCTGCACAACGCAGCACACATGAAAACAGCAAAAACGAAGAGAAATTAAACATTTCTCCTCGTTTCGTTAGGTTAAGACCAGGGTTTCCCTGGTCTTAATTCTGGCGCTGCCTCCTATTTACGCTGCTCTTGTGAATAGAAGGCAGCGTCAGAAGCAATGGGGATTGTGGTGGAACGCCCACAGCAACACCCATTGCCCTCCACTTTCACGCTAATTATAGCGTGAAAGGGGGCCTTATTCACAAGGCAGCGTTAAGCCACGTTAAGTGGCTTAACGCTGCCTTGTGAATAAGGTGAAGCCCCTATCGCCACAGGTACGTCGAAAAAAGTGACGTTCCTGTGGCGATAGGGGTTTGTGAATATGCTCCTCAATCTGTTATTTATCACCAACAGATTTTTATTAACTGTTGGATCATCAACCTTGACTTAGTCACTTTATAGATTGTATTCCTGAAAAAACTGTTCTAAAGAGCTGTGATCACTGATTCATATTTGTTTTTATATTCTATCACAAAATAATAGTCATTTTGATCACATTTCACAATTCAAACAATTTATAACACCTCTAGAGAACGTGCACTCTTTCCTCATATATATTTCTTTCAACGAAAATTCGACGGTCCACTTATTTTCTATGTATATTTGATCCGTCTTTCAAGGTTCGCCACTAGTGTATAATGTTATCACCCAATCATATGTCTAAATCCTAAACAGTGATCTCCACTGATGGTGATTACTTAAACTTGTTTTCCCACCTAGTGTAGATTCCTTGTGATGAAATAGTTGAAGCGTTTTGGCCTATACTGTTTCTGGGCTCCTCAGGACAATACAATGTGAGTGATACCTTAAATGAAAAAATAGAATACCCATTTTTATTATGACCATTATTCTCTAGAACATTCAAATAGTTACTCGGCATTTTACTACATTATTTACAGTGCCCCATATTCATATGTATTTTTATATTAAATATAGGAACATACGTCCTTTATGTACAGCCTCTGTGTCCAGTGATTAGATATTAGTTTGTGACTCGCGTGTGTGCGTTTACGGCCACCATGTGTCGTTTTGTGCAAAATACGGCATTCACATGCAAAGTGTAGCCTTGCCCCTGTCCGATACCCTCCTATAACATGATAAAGCATAAAATGCTCTCTCTACCAGCCCATAGCCTCTGTTGCAGTGGCGGCTCGCCGATGGAGTGGTACGGGGCGGTGGGGCTGGGTGGGGGAGGGGCAGGGTGGGGGGCTAGTGAACTTGGACATACGACGGACAGAACTCAGAGGGAGTTCTGTCCGTCGTAAGTCCGAGTCCACTACCTCCCACCCTGCCCCGCCCGCCACACCGCCCCGCACCACTCCCTCGGCGAGCCGCCACTGCTCTGTTGTCCCCTGACAACCTTCCTAGCCCCCGCTCAGTCCCAATGCCCCCATTTAAGTGGTAAAGGGGAGCAAATTTATACACAGAATGGGGACTTGCAAAGCAGATATGGACCTATAATTCTGAGTTTGCATGTTATTCCCTAGCTGGAGGGCAAAAAATGTAACTAGATTTAGCTTGAGCGATATCAGCAGGAATTATTATTTGTAGCAAAGGCATCCCTGCACCTAAATCAAGCCCACTGGAAATCAGAGTTGTGTAGACCAAAGTTTCCGGATGGTGTCATGCTTTAATACAATTCCGCCTGATTACAAGAGCGGAGGAAAGTATGGTGAGTCCCTTGACAAACCACCACACCAGCAGGATGTTTAACACCTTGTTTATTTCAAATGAAGAGCTGCCACCTCAGCAGGGCACACCTTCACCGCACTTCTCTTAACTGACAATGAATGCCCCCCATTAGAACCTTTACCCAACACTCTGAATTTTTTCCTGCTCTAGTTCTGATGAAGGCTTTTATCAGAACCAGATACAGCATGACGTGAACACTACATTTTCACATGCACAATTGTTGAGTGGCAATTTTGCATATGAGATATACGCACGGAGGTTTATAGCATGCATGTATACCAGTTGGCAATTCCACATTTAGAAATACAAAATACTGCTGATACGAGATCAGTGGTAAGGAGTTCCATATGAGAAATGACCCTTCAAAACTTTTTCCCACCAAAACTGGCGCTAATCTTGTCCAAACATTAAAAAACAACTAAAATAAAAATTCCAGCCACTGGATTCAACATAAATGATACGCATAACGACAACACACAAAAAGATAACATTCAACATCTACCAAAATATAATAAATATGAACAAAATTGCCAGGTACAACCACATTGCAGAAAACAGCAAGGCACAGGTGATTCTAATTACCCAAAGACCCTATAAAAGAAGCTGACAACCATAGACTCATGTTTAACTTACAGCACAGCAGTGGAGCAAGCACAGATAGAAAAGTATTTAGGCCACATCAATTCCAACTCCTGATACAGCAGGTCCTCTTCTGGGTCCAAGAGAAGCAATGTGCACAGTGCCGAAGAGGTATGCCTCACATAGGGGCAGGAGAGGCGCAGGTATTTCCAGATCTTGCCTAGATTCTTCAACATGACAACAGCCTAGATATTAAATACATGCAGGCTCGAAATGGATAGCATCAAGCACCACCTCAATATCATAGGGGATGCACTTAAACCTAACATCACCATCAGCATAGTGGTACCCCCTCCTGAAGCTGCTAGTTTTATTGCATTTCTGTGCCAAAGGCCTTCTACTTGCAAACTCTCAGTCAACCTTTTGTAAAGTGCTGAGACAGCTCATGGGTGCACTTCTCACCTTAGAGCTCATAACATCACATTCTCCAATGATCCCCAGAAATTAACACAACCAGTTTCATACCCATTCACATCCATACAAGCACTACCACATCCGTTCTCTCACCCATACATCCATTCACACAGACACTTTACAATACCATCACTCACACACCAACTCACTTAACTAAACACCCACTCAACAGCCCTCACTCATCCATACAGTCACTTACACAGCATGTTACTCATTGATACAGTCATTCAGATGCCAACTCACTCACCCATAAAGTCACAAACACAGCCACTCACTCTCCCACACAGCTACTCACACCCCTACTTATCACCCATGGAGCCACTCACACATCCATACAGGCACTCAGACACCCACTCACACAAGGACACACACTGTCACATAGCCACTTACATAATATAAGTTAAAAATAGTATCACTCATTAGTGGTACACAAATTATACTATTTTAACTTTTGTAGTACCTTGGTATATATGTTTAATACTCATAAACCTTTAGAAAACACTTAAACTCACTCGTTTTTTGGTTATGCCAGAATAAAGATTCATCACTGAATCTTTGGGTAGGAAAATTTATGACCGTTTTATACATCTTAGCAGTTTGAATCTATACTGCTTTGCACTGCTTTTTAACCCTGCCAGTTCGGGCAAGTTAATAAAGAGTTTTTTGTCCCCACTAGGAAGTTTTAAATTCACTTTTTTAATTTCACTCACATTTTGCGCTACACCTGTCACTCACATATGGGATTTTAGCATCTTCAACAGCTTAGGACAATCTAAAAACATCCCAGAGCTCCTACCTCACAGTGAGGGAGTTGTAGCCCTCAGTGGGACTAGGTTTTCCCACTGGGAGGAGAAGCTCATATGATGAAGCATGCCACCTATGGTGGGTGAGGGCATTCGTCCTAAAAGGGATTGCTCCCCTTTGGGGCTTTATTGAGAGACACTGATTCACTCTTTCTTTCTTTCTAAACTGGTTTCATGCTAGCATAGACCCGAGAAGTTATTGTGTTATGATTATAGTGTAAGGGGAATTTCTTCTCGCAGGTCTTTAAATCATCTCCCTCGGACCCTCTCCTCATGCTTTTTGTGTTATGATATATGTTTAATACTCATAAACCTTCAGAAAACACTCAAACTCACTCGTTTTTTTGGTTATGCCAGAGTAAAGATTCATCACTGAATCTTTGGGTAGGAAAATATATGGAAGCGAGTGCACGATACTTAGCATTTGTTATGCTCTTTCGGTGGATTTGCATATGCACAGGGCTCCTCATACCCTGACGTGAACCAATGGCGTTCCTGGGTCCCGGCATACAACTGTTAGGAAGGTGGTGTGGATATATATATATATATATATATATATATATATTCACTGAAAAAACCATAGGTTTTAGGGACAGTTATAGTTAGTTGGACATTTCACTCGTACAAAACCATAGAAATTCCCCTGTTATAGTTAGTTCAGGTAACTATAACTCGCGCCCCGCAATGCACTGCTGATGACGTCACATATTACATCACTCATGACATGGTCAGTGACATCACTGATGACATCACTGATGACATCTCAAATGACATCACTGATGACATCACTGATGACATCATCCATGTGAGAATTTAATGCATCTTCTCACACCCTAATATAAGTTTTGATACACCCACTCTAAATTACAGACTGCCATTCTCAAAACCATAGACACTCCAACACCAAAAACTACATACCCACTCACTGATTCTTAGGTCTACACACACACATCCACTCACTCACCTGTACAGTCACTTATACTTACAGTCACTGACCATGTCATGAGTGATGTAATATGTGACGTCATCAGCAGTGCATTGCGGGGCGCGAGTTATAGTTACCTGAACTAACTCTAACGGGGAATTTCTATGGTTTTGTACGAGTGAAATGTCCAACTAACTATAACTGTCCCTAAAACCTATGGTTTTTTCAGTGAATTTCAAAGGTTTTTTAAATGCTAATTTCTAACTATAACATATCTGAAACCTATGGTTTTTCAGTGAATTTCAAAGGTTTTTTAAATGCTAATTCCTAACTATAACATGTCTGAAACCTACGGTTTTTTCAGTGAATTTCAAAGGTTTTGTAAATGACAATTTTTAAATGTATTAATTGTTATATTAATTTTTTTCATACTGATTTACTACATTTTTAGAAACAATTATTTTTTACATATTTTATTTTTTAAATTACATTGTAATTACATTATACATTACATTACAAAAAATACTTTCTCAGAATGAATTACTTTAGTTTAAATACTTTGCACATAGGCAATAGACTTTTAAGTACAGTAGTTACAGTTGTTGCAATGGGCAACACATTTTCAAACACAATGCAACATTCAGCTCAATGTGAATTTCTAGTTAAATGCAATTAGTTACTTTATGGATTACTTTTCTAACCACAGGACTGGATCCTAGATTCAGTCCTGTTACATCTCCTGTAAACAGTTGAGTAAAAGCGTTTTGGTTACAGTCGTGATTTTTAAGGAATATTATTGTATTTTAAAAGTTGACACTTAGAAACTTTTTCTCATAGAATCACCAATGTTATCCTATGGAAGGAAATTCACTTAGCAGGTAAAAACTGTTATCATTACTTTTTCTTACTCAGTGTTGGATCCTGGATCCAGCACTGGTGCATCTCCTGTAAACAGTTGAAAGAATGCGTTTAAGTCATACAGGCGATTTTTAGGGAATATTTGTAGTTTGTGAAAATCGACACTTTGAAACTTTTCTGCTGAAAACCAGACAAAGGATTCCTATGGAAGAAAATATAAGTTACTGGTAAGTACGGTTAAAATTACTTTTGAGGATCAGTACTGGGCTGAAAGATGCAGCACTGAGGTCTCTCCTGATAACAGGTGAGTAAATCGGAATTCGTATTTCGGCTGATTTTAGAGGAATATTATAAAGTTCCAAAACTCCACACTTAGAAGAATTTCCAAGAGAAACCAGTCAATGTTAGCCTATGGAAGGAAATTCAAGTTACTGGTAAGTACGGTTAAAATTACTTTTCAGGACCAGTACTGGGCTGAAAGATGCAGCAGTGAGGTCTCTCCTGATAACAGGTGAGTAAATCGAAATTCGTATTTCGGCTGATTTTAGAGGAATATTTGTATGTTTCAAAAATCAACACTTAGAAACTTTTTCAGCAAAAAGCAGGCAATGATATCCTATGGAAGGAAATTCAAGTTACTGGTAAGTACGGTTAAAATTACTTTTGAGGATCAGTACTGGGCTGAAAGATGCAGCACTGAGGTCTCTCCTGATAACAGGTGAGTAAATCGGAATTCGTATTTCGGATGATTTTAGAGGAATATTTTAAAGTTCCAAAACTCCACACTTAGAAGAATTTCCAAGTGAAACCAGTCAATGTTAGCCTATGGAAGGAAATTCAAGTTACTGGTAAGTACGGTTAAAATTACTTTTCAGGACCAGTACTGGGCTGAAAGATACAGCACTGAGGTCTCTCCTGATAACAGGTGAGTAAATCGGAATTCGTATTTCGGCTGATTTTAGAGGAATATTTTAAAGTTCCAAAACTCCACACTTAGAAGAATTTCCAAGTGAAACCAGTCAATGTTAGCCTATGGAAGGAAATTCAAGTTACCGGTAAGTACGGTTAAAATTACTTTTCAGGACCAGTACTGGGCTGAAAGATGCAGCACTGAGGTTTCTCCTGATAACAGGTGAGTAAATCAGAATTCGTATTTCGGCTGATTTTAGAGGAATATTTGTATGTTTCAAAAATCAACACTTAGAAACTTTTTCAGCAAAAAGCAGGCAATGATATCCTATGGAAGGAAATTCAAGTTACTGGTAAGTACGGTTAAAATTACTTTTGAGGATCAGTACTGGGCTGAAAGATGCAGCACTGAGGTCTCTCCTGATAACAGGTGAGTAAATCGGAATTCGTATTTCGGATGATTTTAGAGGAATATTTTAAAGTTCCAAAACTCCACACTTAGAAGAATTTCCAAGTGAAACCAGTCAATGTTAGCCTATGGAAGGAAATTCAAGTTACTGGTAAGTACGGTTAAAATTACTTTTCAGGACCAGTACTGGGCTGAAAGATACAGCACTGAGGTCTCTCCTGATAACAGGTGAGTAAATCGGAATTCGTATTTCGGCTGATTTTAGAGGAATATTTTAAAGTTCCAAAACTCCACACTTAGAAGAATTTCCAAGTGAAACCAGTCAATGTTAGCCTATGGAAGGAAATTCAAGTTACCGGTAAGTACGGTTAAAATTACTTTTCAGGACCAGTACTGGGCTGAAAGATGCAGCACTGAGGTTTCTCCTGATAACAGGTGAGTAAATCAGAATTCGTATTTCGGCTGATTTTAGAGGAATATTTGTATGTTTCAAAAATCAACACTTAGAAACTTTTTCAGCAAAAAGCAGGCAATGATATCCTATGGAAGGAAATTCAAGTTACTGGTAAGTACGGTTAAAATTACTTTTGAGGATCAGTACTGGGCTGAAAGATGCAGCACTGAGGTCTCTCCTGATAACAGGTGAGTAAATCGGAATTCGTATTTCGGCTGATTTTAGAGGAATATTATAAAGTTCCAAAACTCCACACTTAGAAGAATTTCCAAGTGAAACCAGTCAATGTTAGCCTATGGAAGGAAATTCAAGTTACTGGTAAGTACGGTTAAAATTACTTTTCAGGACCAGTACTGGGCTGAAAGATGCAGCACTGAGGTCTCTCCTGATAACAGGTGAGTAAATCGAAATTCGTATTTCGGCTGATTTTAGAGGAATATTTGTATGTTTCAAAAATCAACACTTAGAAACTTTTTCAGCAAAAAGCAGAAAATGATATCCTATGGAAGGAAATTCAAGTTACTGGTAAGTACGGTTAAAATTACTTTTGAGGATCAGTACTGGGCTGAAAGATGCAGCACTGAGGTCTCTCCTGATAACAGGTGAGTAAATCGGAGTTCGTATTTCGGCTGATTTTAGAGGAATATTTTAAAGTTCCAAAACTCCACACTTAGAAGAATTTCCAAGTGAAACCAGTCAATGTTAGCCTATGGAAGGAAATTCAAGTTACTGGTAAGTACGGTTAAAATTACTTTTCAGGACCAGTACTGGGCTGAAAGATACAGCACTCAGGTCTCTCCTGATAACAGGTGAGTAAATCGGAATTCGTATTTCGGCTGATTTTAGAGGAATATTTTAAAGTTCCAAAACTCCACACTTAGAAGAATTTCCAAGTGAAACCAGTCAATGTTAGCCTATGGAAGGAAATTCAAGTTACTGGTAAGTACGGTTAAAATTACTTTTCAGGACCAGTACTGGGCTGAAAGATACAGCACTGAGGTCTCTCCTGATAACAGGTGAGTAAATCGGAATTCGTATTTCGGCTGATTTTAGAGGAATATTTTAAAGTTCCAAAACTCCACACTTAGAAGAATTTCCAAGTGAAACCAGTCAATGTTAGCCTATGGAAGGAAATTCAAGTTACCGGTAAGTACGGTTAAAATTACTTTTCAGGACCAGTACTGGGCTGAAAGATGCAGCACTGAGGTCTCTCCTGATAACAGGTGAGTAAATCAGAATTCGGATTTCGGCTGATTTTAGAGGAATATTTGTATGTTTCAAAAATCAACACTTAGAAACTTTTTCAGCAAAAAGCAGGCAATGATATCCTATGGAAGGAAATTCAAGTTACTGGTAAGTACGGTTAAAATTACTTTTGAGGATCAGTACTGGGCTGAAAGATGCAGCACTGAGGTCTCTCCTGATAACAGGTGAGTAAATCGGAATTCGTATTTCGGCTGATTTTAGAGGAATATTTTAAAGTTCCAAAACTCCACACTTAGAAGAATTTCCAAGTGAAACCAGTCAATGTTAGCCTATGGAAGGAAATTCAAGTTACTGGTAAGTACGGTTAAAATTACTTTTCAGGACCAGTACTGGGCTGAAAGATACAGCACTGAGGTCTCTCGTTATAACAGGTGAGTAAATCGGAATTCGTATTTCGGCTGATTTTAGAGGAATATTTGTATGTTTCAAAAATCGACACTTAGAAACTTTTCAGCAAAAAGCAGGCAATGATATCCTATGGAAGGAAATTCAAGTTACTGGTAAGTACGGTTAAAATTACTTTTGAGGATCAGTACTGGGCTGAAAGATGCAGCACTGAGGTCTCTCCTGATAACAGGTGAGTAAATCGGAATTCGTATTTCGGCTGATTTTAGAGGAATATTTTAAAGTTCCAAAACTCCACACTTAGAAGAATTTCCAAGTGAAACCAGTCAATGTTAGCCTATGGAAGGAAATTCAAGTTACTGTTAAGTACGGTTAAAATTACTTTTCAGGACCAGTACTGGGCTGAAAGATACAGCACTCAGGTCTCTCCTGATAACAGGTGAGTAAATCGGAATTCGTATTTCGGCTGATTTTAGAGGAATATTTTAAAGTTCCAAAACTCCACACTTAGAAGAATTTCCAAGTGAAACCAGTCAATGTTAGCCTATGGAAGGAAATTCAAGTTACTGTTAAGTACGGTTAAAATTACTTTTCAGGACCAGTACTGGGCTGAAAGATACAGCACTGAGGTCTCTCCTGATAACAGGTGAGTAAATCGGAATTCGTAGTTCGGCAGATTTTAGAGGAATATTTGCACAATGGTGAAGGGAGGGGCGGGGCCTGAGGTGACATCTGTGCAAACGCGCCCGTGGCGCGTTTAAGTTGGGGGATTAAGTCCCCTTGAATCATGAGGGTCCCTACGGGCCAACTAGCCCACCAGGAACCTCCAGTATGCGCCAGGGGGCTGCGTTGCAGAGATGTGTAGAGAGGCCACACCCCTTTTTACACCCCCCCACACAGGTTTTTTAATTTAAAAAAAAGAAGCCCCGGGGAGGTGGTGGTCCCCGGGGCTGCGGGAGGGCTCAGAGCCCTCCCGCACCATTTGTAAAAGAAAGCCCCGGGGGTGGCGGTCCTCGGGGCTTGGGGGCCCTTAGAGGCCCCCATACATAAATTGAACACCCCCACCATGCCCCCGGGACTTGGGCCACCCGGGGGCAAAATGCAATAGAAGCGTGGGAGACCGCGCTTCGATTTTTTTTTTTTTTGGCATGATTCGCGCACCCTGAGCGCATCCTGCCGATTTAAAAAAAAAAAAAAAAAAAAATGTTTTGCCCAGGGTTCCTTGTGGGACCCCTGAGCAGACCTAGGGGGTCAGGGTGTTTCTACCCTGCCCCTTTGTGCGCTTTGCGCACTTGTTTCTGTCCCTCGGTTCTACCGAGGGACAAAATAGCTGCCAACACTTCCTGATTTGGAGTGTTGACAGCCAATTAGCATGCAGCTCGTGATCGGGAGGGTGCGCGAATCCGACGCGGCCATAGATATATATGTACTTTTACTTTTGATTTTCTCAGCAACTACTGAACGGATTTACACCATTTAACAAAAGGGTTCTTTCTGAACCAAGAACTACCTCTTTGCCTAATTTGTTGTAATTCCGTTCAGCAGTTCGGGCTGTAGCCGTGTCTAAAGTTTCCTATGGAAAATTGCATGGGAAAACGCGTTTAGGACCCCCTTTTTCTCGGCCCCGCTTGACGAATCCCCCGAGACTTTCAGGGTAGGAGCGGACCGGAGCGCCCCACAAAGTTTGAAAATTTTGCGAAGATACGTCAACCGGCAAGAGAGTTATTTCAAATAGAATGTCAGCGGATTTCCTATGGATAATAGGTTGTAACTATAACTATCTACTGGCGACCGCCAGTAGATAATATATATATATATATATATTTATATTATCTACTGGCGGTCGCCAGTAGATAGTTATAGTTAGGACCTATTTTCCATAGGAAATCCGCAACATTCTATTTGAAATAACTTTGTCGCCCGTTGACGAATCTTCGCAAAATGTTCAAAACTCGTGGGCGCTCCGGTCCACTCCTATCCTGAAAGTCTCGGGGTGATTCGTCAAGTGGGGCCGAGAAAAGGGGGGTCCCAAACGTGTTTTCCCCATGCAATTTTCCATAGGAACCTTTCATCGCAGCTACAGACCGAACTGCTGAACGGAATTACACCAAATTTGGCAAAAAGGTAGCCCTTGGTTCAGAGTCGTGCCTTCTGCTTAAATGGTGTAAATCCGTTCAGTAGTTCCTGAGAAATTTGAAAAAGAAAACACATATATATCTGGGCGGAGCCTAACCACACATGTCATCGTGAGATCTGATTGGCTGTCAGCACTTCATCCTGGAATTGCTGGCAACCATCTTGGGACCAATATAAATGATAGTACCCCATTGAAATGCATTGTAGTGAATCGAAGATTTTGAGGGTTACCAAAAGGAGAACTATAAAGGGTGATAACAGACTTTAGTTACATTAGAATTCATTTTTTGATGGTACCATACTAATTTCAGGAATTGTGGTGTATTCTAAGGTGATTTTACCCTGTGAAAAACCTTCTGCTGGGATATCATGAATCATGTTTGAGAGAAAACTATTTTCACATGCTTGTCCCATACAATTTTGGAAGGTGCTCCAGAAGCTAAAATTAGAGCATATTTTCTGTAAATTCACATTATCTTTCTCAGTCATGTGAGAATAAAGTCTGACATTCTCAGTAAAACATGTACATCCTACAAGGGCAGAGACTGTCAGTTGATTCCTTTGTGTTCTACTGCAGCTTCCCAGAGTGTTCTAAAGAACAACTAGAGTGCTAACAGCCTTACTTATGACAAAAGTATGGCACACCTGAAGCCATCTTGATTGGAATAAACTGGTAACACTTAAAACATTTAATTTAAAAGGAACAAAATGATGGGGTTCATTTTGTCATAGAAATTATGGTTAGTGCTGTAGAAAGAAAAATTAGGACATGTTTCAAGTGTGATCTCAAATATCTTCCTGTTATTTTTCAACAGGAGCAGCCTGTCAGTTGATGCCTTTGTGTTCTACTGCAGCTTCCCAGAGTGTTCTAAAGAACAACTAGAGCGCTAACAGTCTTACTTATGACAAAATTATGGCACACCTGAAGCCATCTTGATTGGAATTAACTGGTAACTCTTAAAACATTTAATTTAAAAAGGAACAAAATGATGGGGTTCATTTTGTCATAGAAATTATGGTTAGTACTGTAGAAAGAAAAATTAGGACATGTTTTAAGTGAGATCTCAAATATCTTCCTGTTATATTTCAACAGGAGCAGCCTGTCAGTTGATGCCTTTGTGTTCTACTGCAGCTTCCCAGAGTGTTCTAAAGAACAACTAGAGCGCTAACAGTCTTACTTATGACAAAAGTATGGCACACCTGAAGCCATCTTGATTGGAATAAACTGGTAACACTTAAAACATTTAATTTAAAAGGGAACAAAATGAGGGGGTTCATTTTGCCAGAGAAATTATGGTTAGTGCTGCAGAAAGAAAATTTAGGGCATGTTTTAAGTGAGATCTCAAATCCTCTTCTATTTCATTAGAAAATTCTGACAGGCAGACTGAAACAATCACTTTCAATACCAGCAGTAGACTTCCACTTAACTCCGTGGTGAGCAGTAGCTTTACTACAGTGATCTAATGAACAACTAGAGTGCTAACATTCTGAATTTATGGCAAATGTGTGACACATCTGAATGCCTTCTTGATGGAATCAAAGTACAAACTGAAAGCATTTCCTACTGAGGAGACTGCAGTAAATGACGAAATTAGGAAACTTCATAACAAATAAGTCTCCCAAGATGGACACCAGAGAAAAAAAGCGCCCAAATGTAGCACAAATATCACCCAGATGTAGCCCACATATAGCCCAATGACAGAAGTGTGCAAAACACTTTTTATTTTTAGTTTTTCTGCAGTTTTATATAGTGCAAACTGGTCAGGTATTGGAGCGTTACATCTTACTTGGACCCCTTATTGCGTATTTTGCACGAAGTACATGAGATTGATCTTGCGAAACATTGAACTTTACGATTCTGTTCACCTGAAGTTGCTCTGAACCGGGCTTTGTAACACCCATTTTTACCTACTGGTTTTAATTAATTCTCACTGTATTGTATTAGGAAAGAGGATTTACTGTTTTTATGTACACTTTTATGATCTATGTTTCTAAATCAGATCAAATAAAGTTTAATGAATTCTATGGCAGGACGGAGGCGAGGATTATGCATATCTTTCCTCACTTTATTTGCATAGCAGTTCAAAGAAAACGTAACACAACAATCATTAAACAAAAGACTACACAACCCATGAACCATTAGGGGTAGTCTCCAAGGCAACTATAGTCCAATCATATCACAGTCCATCGTATATAATATCGTGACGTCCCTTCCGCTTCCTCTTTCTTCACTGCTCGTCAGTTAAGTGCATTCCTTACATTCTTGGCTTAATCTGACGTTGTTGCTGTTTGTATAGCGGTTTCTTGTGCACATTATTAGCATTATTGCCTTGGTATTGTTTCATATTCCCTGCGCAGCAGGCTCTTGCCCGAGCGCGTTCTCCCCCTCGCAGTTTCTCCCGCTGTGTGCTCTGCGCGCGGTGAGATCCTGTCAGGCGCGTCTGGTCCGAGCGAGGCAGCTCCGTCGAGCGCTCCCGCTGGCCTTTACGCGCGATTGGGAATCCGGTCACTCCTTTAGTGTCCGCTTGATGCCCGACCAACCCTCGCCTAATTTTGACACCGCTACGCGGTGATTTCCCCACTTGGCCACGTTAGTGACCAGCGCCACCTGGTGGTGGTAATTGGTATTGCGCCTCAGTCTATTCTTATAACAGCTTTGGGTAAAGCCCAGCTGTTGGAGCACCAGCGAGGGGGCTGTCTTAAGGATTTTAAGGGCATTTGTTCTGTGCTCACACCCTCTGCTATCATGTCTTCTCCAGAAGACCATTTTGACTCCTCCTACCAGGAAGTGGAGGAGGAATGGCCCCCCAACTTCTCCCTCCAGCAGTGGACCAAGCCCTCTCTCTGGCTATTTCTAGGGCCCTGGCTCCTCTTAGGGATCAGGTTGATAAGCTGGCGAAAAGCATCCCTGGGGTGTTCAGTGACCCAGATCTGGTGGTGGCGGGTCCAAGTAGCTCCCAGATGGGGAATAAAAGGGCCGTTAAGCATAACGCGGGGCACTTGGAAGGATTTGATAAACTTACGGAGACCTTCCTCAAGAGTGCGCGAACGCTAAAACATGCACCCTGCCGGGAGGAGGAGGGGCCCGGAGAAAATTGCGACACTGTCACCACTATTGTAGACCCCGACGGCGGGTTTCCCTTAGAGGGAAAGGGTGTATCGGAGGACGATTTCTCCTCCGATGAGGATAAGGACTCGGGGCGTCCCTGGTATCCAGAGTCCCACTCCTCTCAGTCCCCGGTTGGGGACGGGGTCCACTCGGACATGTTCGAGCCTACCCAAATTTACCATCCTAGGTCGGCAGAGTGGACACCTGATGCCAAAGTGGCAGAGTATGTGGTGGGGAAAATCCATCAACCCCTTGAAAGGGAGGTCAGGAAGGGGAAGGTGGCACACATGCCTGAAATTGATGAGAAACTATGTACCTTTTTCTCCAAGTATATGAGGGATCCCAAGAAAGGAATTGATAGGTCTTGGACGTGGTAGGGTCCTTGACCCAAATTATTCAATTGACGGAGCGTTCCAAAGAGTCAGGATCCCCTTTGTCCACAGATATTGTGGCTGGTTGGGCGCACTACCCTAAACCCTAAACCACTACCCCCTCCACTACCCAAACACCACTGCACTACCCGAAACCCTAAAACACTACCCCCAGCATGACACCCTACACTACCCAAACATAACTGCACTACCCTAAACCCTAAAACACTACCACCAGCACAACTCCCTACACTACCCAAACACCACTGCACTACCCTAAACCCTAAAACACTACCCCCAGCACGACTCCCTACACTACACAAACACCACTGCACTACCCTAAACCCTAAAACACTACCCCCAGCACGACCCCCTACACTACCCAAACACCACTGCACTACCCTAAACCCTAGAACACTACCGCTAAACCCTAGAAAAGAACCCCACCCCATGCCCAATCCCCCTTACCTCTCACTCCTCATGGTTCCTCTCTCCTCATGGTTCCTGCTTCATGTCGTCTCTGAGGGGCGGTACACGTCATTGTGAGGAAACGGAACAGCCTTTGTTTCCTTACAACGACGTGTATCATCTACATTTTTTTAGAACTCATGGTCATTTACCATACATACCTTTACAACAAAATTTGTTGTAAAGGCATGCGTGGTAAATGACCATGCATTCTAAAAAATGCGTAGTAATGACTTTGTGATGTACAACGCATGCGTGGTAATGCATGCGTTGTAATGGTATTGCAAAGTAAAAAAGTCGCTGTAACGGCTGTTTACCGATCGAAGCTGGCCCCTGTACTTCAGTGAGTCGTTTATTTGATAAATTAGGAGGAAGGAATGTGGTTTTTTACCGAAAAGTGCATTCCCGGCTGTTGTATTGTGAAAGTGTCCGCGTGGCCTGGTTTCACTTCCGGTGAGAGAGTGGAAGAGTCTGTTTGGATCTAAAGGGGTTCTGCTGTTGGACGGGGCTGGCGCGACACGTCATCAGAAAAAACAGCTAATGGAAAGCGTTGTCCCCGAAGTGTGGAGCAGTGCCATGAGAGGTCAACGAGTATGCGTCCCACCGCAGTATGACCGTACCGCGTGACCCATGTGCCGCATCCAGTGTCCGGAAGGCAGAAGCGGCATCCATCGCGTTCCTCTTGAAGACCGTTCTAGCACTAATTCTACATTTTGGAACTAGGGAATTTTAACCTTGTTGTTCCTGCCAGATACAAAGAGAAGATCCTGTGTTATTCAGTGCCCTCGTTACCTTTTCTGTGGGTAGTGGTGCTTGTCACTTCGCTGTCCCGCCGGTGCACACGACTGGGCTCCCCACCTCGTGTGCCATCTGCAGGGCCTCTGCCCTCGGATCACTAGTTTCGGTTTCTGGAGTGGCAACATAAACAGTTGCTCCCAAAGGACTAGCCTGAACACTTAGGTGAATATCCCTTGTGCCAGCATTCCGTGGAAATTCTTTCCTAGCTCTCCCACGTCGACAACGATGTCATAATAGCACGGCTCCGCTCGCGACACCGTATGATGTCATAGGAGCCATAAGAGGACCTCGTCGGCGTGCTGATGTCAGTTCCACCCATTTTTTCCGTGCCACCGAGGTAAACAGGTGGACTGACACATTTTCACATGTATACATAGTATACTAAATATATATATATATATACAAATGCATAACCATTAAAGGCATAAAGAAATAGCAACAGATCAAGCATTTCTCACTATTAAAACATAAGCATGATTAAGACATATTAAAAACATTCATGCCAAACAGTAAAAGCATCTTTTGGTAGAAACAGGTGGACAACGGGAGGCGGGTGGGACAGTGAGGAATCCACAGGCAGATACTGTATCCACCAGAAAAACCGTTACCGAAGGTAAGTAACTTGCTCTTCTGATGGATACTTCTGCCTGTTGATTCCTCACCTTTTGAATAGAATCCTCAAGCCGTACCTCAACCGGAGGAGGGTGTCCACCTGACTAGACCAAAAAATCTTGCAAAACAGATCGAGCAAAATGGCCATCTCTCCTAACCTCCGAATCCAATAATAATCGAATAATTTTTAGTCAAAATTATATTGAAAATAATACTTTAAAAATACTTTTATTAATACATTTAGACAAACACTTAAAGGAAAACTTTTATTTATAATTAACTTAAAGATATTTCATACTTTACAAATTACGCCGAAGTCGCGACCCCAGCGCGACTTTTCAAAATGGCTACCGGAATGCGCGCAGCCATCGTGAAGGGTGCGCAAAGGGTGTGCGACTTCTGTATAATATTATTTTTTTTTTAAAAAAAGAATGAATATAGTTTTTCTAACTAAAAATTATTCACAATTTTTTTAAATATATATATATGTATATTATCTACTGGCGGTCGCCAGTAGATAGTTATAGTTAGGACCTATTTTCCATAGGAAATCCACAACATTCTATTTGAAATAACTTTGGCGCCGGTTGACGAATCTTCGTGAATTTTTCAAAACTCGTGGGGCGCTCTGGTCCGCTCCTATCCTGAAAGTTTCGGGGTGATTCTTCAAGTGGGGGCCGAGAAAAAAGAGGGGTCCCAAAACGTGTTTTCCCCATGCATTTTTCCATAGGAACCTTTCATCGCAGCTACAGCCCGAACTGCTGAACGGAATTACACCAAATTTGGCAAAAAGGTAGCCCTTGGTTCAGAGTTGTGCCTTTTGCTTAAATGGTGTAAATCCTTTCAGTAGTTCCTGAGAAAATTAAAAGTAAAATCACATATATATCTATGGCCGCGTAGGGTCCGCGTACCCTCCCGATCACGAGCTGCATGCTAATTGGCTGTCAAGTGGCTGACAACACTCCAAATCAGGAAGTGTTGGCAGCCATTTTGTGCCTCGGTAGAACTGAGGCACAGAAACAAGTCGCAAAACGCAAAAGGGGGCAGGGTAGAAACACCCTGACCCCTATGTCTGCTCAGGGGTCCCACAAGGACCCCCTGGGCAGAAAAAGCATTTTTTTAAATCGGCGGGATGCGCTTAGGGTGCGCGGATCCCGCCGTGATAAAAAAAATATCGAAGCGCGGTCTCCCGCGCTTCGATGCTATTTTGCCCCCGGGTGGGCCAAATCCCGGGGGCATGAAGGGGTTTATTTATTTTTAATGTGGGGGCCTCTAAGGCCCCCCAAGCCCCGGGGACCGCCACCCCCCGGGGCTTTAAATAAATAATGTTGGCGGGGGGCATACGGCCTCCCCGCAGCCCCGGGTACCGCCACCCCCTGGGGCTTATTTAAAAAAAAAAAATACGTGACCTGTGTGGGGGCGCGAGTTATAGTTAGCTGAACTAAGTATAACGGGGGAATTTCAGTGATGTCATTTGAGATGTCACTGACCATGTCATGAATGATGTAATATGTGACGTCATCAGCAGTGCATTGCGGGGGCGCGAGTTATAGTTAGCTGAACTAACTATAACGCCGGAATTTCTATGGTTTTGTACAAGTGAAATGTCCAACTAACTATAACGTTCCTGAAACCTATGGTTTTTTCAGTTAATATATATATATATATATTCTGCTCCAAAGGTTGTCCACCTGGTGAGTAGCACTCGATCAACAGCTTTATTTATGATAGGCAGGGACAAGGATCCGCTTGTAGAAGCTGCTTTGTAATGGAAATGCCTGACACGTTTCGAACCTCCATATGCTTCTCTTCAGAGGCTTGAACGGAGACAGTGTGTGCAAACGCTGAACCCACTTCGCCATTTTCATATTGCACACCCACCAATGGGAAGCTCGAATGACACTGTGCATTGTGTGAAATGTGGTCCGGATAGCACACAAATCTTGTCCTGTATGGACCCTGCAAGTGGACTCGTCCTCAATCCTGTTTGCGGCTGCTGGCCCACATAGCCGACATGATAGTTACCATGTCGGGTGGCCCCCATAACATTACGGGGTGGTGCACACTCCGCGGCAGGACGGCCGCGTATTACATTCTGCTCCAAAGTTTGTCCACCTGGTGAGTAGCACTCGATCAACAGCTTTGTTTATGATAGGCAGGGACGAGGATCCGCTTGTAGAATCTGCTCCGTAATGGAAATGCCTGACGCGTTTCAAAGCTCCATATGCTTCTCTTCAGAGGCTTGAACGGAGACAGTGTGTGCAAACGCTGAACCCACTTCGCCATTTTCATATTGCACACCCACCAATGGGAAGCTCGAATGAGACTGTGCATTGTAGGAAATGTGGTCCGGATAGCACACAAATCTTGTCCTGTATGGACCCTGCAAGTGGACTCGTCCTCAATCCTGTTTGTGGCTGCTGGCCCACATAGCCGGCATGATAGTTGCCATGTCGGGTGGACCCCATAACATTACGGGGTGCTCATCTGAGAGCCAATTGGAGGGCAACTATTTAAATGGACATGCCGCGCAGCAAAGCAAGTAATCTAAGCCACGCCTTTGAAAAAGGAACTTTCCAAAACGCATCAGGCGGACTTACAGAATTTGAAAAGTGCGCTCTGTTGCCTGGTGGTTAATAAAGAACTGTTCTTCTGCTTCTCGAGTGCGCCCTCAAGTTGCTGAGAGACCTGTTTTTGATGTATTCACGGCGGTTTCAGGCCGTGGAGGGCGTACCACCCTAAGGATGTGACAGGGGCCTCAGGGCTCAGAATTATTCGATGCCCAATGGGGAGAAGCAGTTCCTATGGATTTCGGGCAAATTGTGCACTTGGCGGCCCATTGTGGAGCGATTGTTTGTTTTGGGCTTATTCCAATTTTGGTTTGAATGCAGGCTGCGGGACATACTACAACTCCCAGCAGACACTGGGATGCTCATCTGAGAGCCCATTGGAGGGCAACTATTTAAATGGACATGCCACGCAGCAACGCAAGTAATCTAAGCCACGCCTTTGAAAAAGGAACTTTCCGAAACGCGTCAGGCGGACTTACAGGATTTGAAAAGTGCGCTCTGTTGCCTGGTGGTTAATAAAGAACTGTTCTTCTGCTTCTCGAGTGCGCCCTCAAGTTGCTGAGCGACCTTTTTTGATGTATTCACGGCGGTTTCAGGCCGTGGAGGGCGCACCACCCTAAGGATGTGACAGGGGCCCCGGGGCTCGGAATTCTTGATGCCCGATGGGGAGAAGCAGTTCCTATGGATTACGGGCAAATTGTGCACTTGGCGGCCCATTGTGGACCGATTGTTTGTTTTGGGCTTATTCCAATTTTGGTTTGAATGCAGGCTGCGGGACATACTACAACTCCCAGCAGACACTGGGATGCTCATCTGAGAGCCCATTGTAGGGCAACTATTTAAATGGACATGCAGCGCAGCAACGCAAGTAATCTAAGCCACGCCTTTGAAAAAGGAACTTTCCGAAACGCGTCAGGCGGACTTACAGGATTTGAAAAGTGCGCTCTGTTGCCTGGTGGTTAATAAAGAACTGTTCTTCTGCTTCTCGAGTGTGCCCTCAAGTTGCTGAGCGACCTTTTTTGATGTATTCACGGTGGTTTCAGGCCGTGGAGGGCGCACCACCCTAAGGATGTGACAGGGGCCCCGGGGCTCGGAATTCTTGATGCCCGATGGGGAGAAGCAGTTCCTATGGATTTCGGGCAAATTGTGCACTTGGCGGCCCATTGTGGACCGATTGTTTGTTTTGGGCTTATTCCAATTTTGGTTTGAATGCAGGCTGCGGGACATACTCCAACTCCCAGCAGACACTGGGATGCTCATCTGAGAGCCAATTGGAGGGCAACTATTTAAATGGACATGCCGCGCAGCAACGCAAGTAATCTAAGCCACGCCTTTGAAAAAGGAACTTTCCAAAACGCGTCAGGCGGACTTACAGGATTTGAAAAGTGCGCTCTGTTGCCTGGTGGTTAATAAAGAACTGTTCTTCTGCTTCTCGAGTGCGCCCTCAAGTTGCTGAGCGACTTGTTTTTGATATATATATATATATATGTATTATCTACTGGCGGTCGCCAGTAGATAGTTATAGTTAAAACCTATTATCCATAGGAAATCCGCGACATTCTATTTGAAATAACGTTGGCGCCGGTTGACGAATCTTCGCGAAAGTTTCCAACTTGTTGGGGCGCTCCGGTCCGCTCCTATCCTGAAAGTCTCGGGGTGATACGTCAAGCGGGGGCCGAGAAAAAAGGGGGGTCCCAAAACGCGTTTTCCCCATTCATTTTTCCATAGGAACCTTTAGTCGCAGCTACAGCCCGAACTGCTGAACGGAATTACACCAAATTTGGCAAAGAGGTAGCCCTTGGTTCAGTGTCGTGCCTTTTGCTTAAATGGTGTAAATCCGTTCAGTAGTTCCTGAGAAAATCAAAAGTAAAGTCACATATATATCTGGGCGGAGCCTAACCACACATGTCATCGTGAGATCTGATTGGCTGTCAGCACTTCATCCTGGAATTGCTGGCAGCCATCTTGGGACCAATATAAATGATAGTACCTCATTGAAATGCATTGTAGTGAATAGAAGATTTTGAGGGTCACCAAAAGGAGAACTATAAAGGGTGATAACAGGCTTTAGTTACATTAGAATTTATTTGTTGATGGTACCATACTAATTTTAGGAATTGTGGTGTATTCTAAGGTGATTTTACCATGTGAAAAACCTTCTGCTGGGATATCATGAATCATGTTTGAGAGAACACTATTTTCTCATGCTTGTCCCATGTAGGTTTGGAAGGTGCTCCAGAAGCTAAAATGAGAGCATATTTTCTGTAAATTCACATTATCTTTCTCACTCATGTGAGAATGAAGTCTGACATTCTCAGTAAAACATGGACATCCAACAAGGGCAGAGACTGTCAGTTGATTCCTTTGTGTTCAACTGCAGCTTCCCAGAGTGTTCTAAAGAACAACTAGAGTGCTAACAGCCTTACTTATGACAAAAGTATGGCACACCTGAAGCCATCTTGATTGGAATAAACTGGTAACACTTAAACAATTTAATTTAAAAAGGAACAAAATGATGGGGTTCATTTTGTCATAGAAATTATGGTTAGTGCTGTAGAAAGAAAAATTAGGACATGTTTCAAGTGTGATCTCAAATATCTTCCTGTTATATTTCAACAGGAGCAGCCTGCCAGTTGATGCCTTTGTGTTCTACTGCAGCTTCCCAGAGTGTTCTAAAGAACAACTAGAGTGCTAACAGCCTTACTTATGACAAAAGTATGGCACACCTGAAGCCATCTTGATTGGAATAAACTGGTAACACTTAAAACATTTAATTTAAAAAGGAACAAAATGATGGGGTTCATTTTGTCATAGAAATTATGGTTAGTGATGTAGAAAGAAAAATTAAGACATATTTCAAGTGTGATCTCAAATATCTTCCTGTTATATTTCAACAGGAGCAGCCTGCCAGTTGATGCCTTTGTGTTCTACTGCAGCTTCCCAGAGTGTTCTAAATAACAACTAGAGCGCTAACAGCCATACTTATGACAAAAGTATGGCACACCTGAAGCCATCTTGATTGGAATAAACCGGTAACACTTAAAACATTTAATTTAAAAAGGAACAAAATGAGGGGTTCTTTTTGAAAATAGAAATTATGGTTAGTGCTGCAGAAAGAAAAATTAGGGCATGTTTTAAGTGAGATCTCAAATCCTCTTCTATTTCATTAGAAAATTCTGACATGCAGACTGAAACAATCACTTTCAATACCAGCAGCAGACTACCAGTTAACTCCCTGGTGAGCAGTAGCTTTACTCCAGTGATCTAATGAGCAACTAGAGTGCTAACATTCTGAATTTATGGCAGATGTGAGACACATCTGAATGCCTTCTTGATGGAATCAAAGTAAAAAACTGAAAGCATTTCCTACTGAGGAGACTGCAGTGAATGAAGAAATTAGGAAACTTCATAACAAAGAAGTCTTCCAAGATGGCCACCAGTGAAAAAAGAGCCCAAAATGTAGCACAAATATTACCCAGATGTAGCCCACATATAGCCCAATGACAAAAGTTTGCAAAACACTTTTTATTTTTAGTTTTTTTGCAGTTTTATGTAGTGCAGACTGGTCAGGTATTGGAGCATTGCATCTTAAAACATGACCCCCCTACACTACAAAAACACCACTGCACTACCTTAAACCCTAAAACACTACCCCCAGCACGACCCCCTACACTACCCAAACACCACTGCACTAACCCAAATCCTAAAACACTACCCCAGCACGACCCCCTACACTACCCAAACACCACTGCACTACCCTAAACCATGATCTACCCCTACACTACACAAACACCACTGCACTACCCTAAACCCTAAAACACTAACCCCAGCACGACCCCCTACACTACACAAACACCACTGCACTACCCTGAACCCTAAAACACTACCCCTACACTGCACAATCACCACTACACTACCCAAACACCTACAACACTACCCCAAAGCAGGACCCCCTACACTACACAAACACCACTGCACTACCCTAAACCCTAAAACACTACCCCAGCACGACCCCCTACACTGCCCGAACACCACTGCACTGCCCTAAACCCTGAAACACCAGCCCCTAGCACGACCCCCTACACTGCCCGAACACCACTGCACTGCCCTAAACCCTGAAACACCACCCCTAGCACGACCCCCTACACTGCCCAAACACCACTGCACTGCCCTAAACCCTGAAACACCACCCCCAGCATGACCTCCTACACTGCCCGAACACCACTGCACTGCCCTAAACCCTGAAACACTACCCCCAGCATGACCCCTACACTGCCCGAACACCACTGCACTGCCCTAAACCCTGAAACACTACCCCCAGCAAGACCCCCTACACTGCCCGAACACCACTGCACCTAAACCCTGAAACATCACCCCAGCACGACCCCTACACTGCCCGAACACCACTGCACTGCTCTAAACCCTGAAACACTACCCCCAGCACGACCCCCTACACTGCCCAAACACCACTGCACTGCCCTAAACCCTGAAACACTACCCCCAGCACGACCCCCTACACTGCCCGAACACCACTGCACTGCCCTAAACCCTGAAACACCAGCCCCAGCATGACCCCCTACACTGCCCGAACACCACTGCACTACCCTAAACCTTGAAACACCAGCCCCTGCACGACCCCTACACTGCCCGAACACCACTGCACTACCCTAAACCCTGAAACACCAGCCCCAGCACGACCCCCTACACTGCCCGAACACCACTGCACTGCCCTAAACCCTGAAACACCAGCCCCAGCACGACCCCCTACACTGCCCGAACACCACTGCACTGCCCTAAACCCTGAAACACCAGCCCCAGCACGACCCCTACACTGCCCGAACACCACTGCACTGCCCTAAACCCTGAAACACCAGCCCCAGCACGACCCCCTACACTGCCCGAACACCACTGCACTGCCCTAAACCCTGAAACACCAGCCTCAGCACGACCCCTACACTGCCCGAACACCACTGCACTGCCCTAAACCCTGAAACACCAGCCCCAGCACGACCCCTACACTGCCTGAACACCACTGCACTGCCCTAAACCCTGAAACACCACCCCCAGCACGACCCCTACACTGCCCGAACACCACTGCACTGCCTTAAACCCTGAAACACCACCCCGAGCACGACTCCCTACACTACCCGAACACCACTGCACTACCCTAAACCCTAGAAAAGAAACCCCCACCCCATGCCCAATCCCCTTACCACTCACTCCTCGTGGTTCCTCTCTCTCGTGGTTCCTGCTTCACGTTGTCTCTGTGGGGCGGTGCACGTCCTTGTGAGGAAACGGAACAGCCTCTGTTTCCTTACAACGACATGGATCGTCTACATGTTTTTAGAACGCATGGTCATTTACCATACATACCTTTACAACAAAATTTGGTGTAAAGGCATGCGTGGTAAATGACCATGCGTTCTAAAAATGCGTAGTAATGACTTTGTGATGTACAACGCATGCGTGGTAATGCATGCGTTGTAATGGTATCGCAAAGTAAAAAAGTCGTTGTAACGGCTGTTTACCGATCGAAGCTGGCCCCTGTTCTTCAGTGAGACGTTTATTTGATTAATTAGGAGGAAGGAATGTGTTTTTTTTACCGAAAAGTGCATTCCCGGCTGTTGGATTGTGAAAGTGTCTGCGTGGCCTGGTTTCACTTCCGGTGAGAGAGTGGAAGAGTCTGTTTGGATCTAAAGGAGTTCTGTTGTTGGACGGGGCCGGCGCGACATGTCATCAGAAAACATAGCTAATGGAAAGCGTCCTCCCTGAAGTGTGGAGCAGTGCCATGAGAGGTCAACGAGTGTGCGTCCCACCGCAGTATGACCGTACCGCGTGACCCATGTGCCACCTCCAGGGTACGGGAGGCAGAAGCGGCATCGCAGGTCCTCTTGAAGACCGTTGTAGCACTAATTCTACATTTTGGTACTAGGGCATTTTAACTTTGTTGTTCCTGCCAGATACAAAGAGAAGATCCTGTGTTATTCAGTGCCCTCGTTACCTTTTTTGTGGGTTGTGGTGCTTGTCACTTCGCTGCCCCACCGGTGCACACGACTGGGCACCCCACCTCGTGTGCCATCTGCAGGGCCTCTGCCCTCGGATCACTGGTTTCGGTTTCTGGAGTGGCAACATAAACAGTTGCTCCCAAAGGACTAGCCTGAACACTTAGGTGAATATCCCCTGCACCAGCATTCCACGGAAATTCTTTCCTAGCTCTCCCACGTCAACGAGGACGTCATAATAGCACGGCTCCGCTCGCGACACCATATGACGTCATCGGAGCCATAAGAGAACCTCGTCGGCGTGCTGACGTCAGTTCCACCCATTTTTTCCGTGCCACCGAGGCAAACAGGGGACCGAGACATTTTCACATGTATACATAGTATAATAAATATATATATATTCACTGAAAAAACATAGGTTTCAGGCACGTTATAGTTAGAAATTAGCATTTAAAAAACCTTAGAAATTCACTGAAAAAACCATAGGTTTCAGACACGTTATAGTTAGAAATTAGCATTTAAAAACCTTTGAAATTCACTGAAAAAACCATAGGTTTTAGGGACAGTTATAGTTAGTTGGACATTTCACTCGTACAAAACCATAGAAATTCCCCCGTTATAGTTAGTTCAGCTAACTATAACTCGCGCCCGCAATGCACTGCTGATAACGTCACATATTACATCACTCATGACATGGTCAGTGACATCACTGATGACATCACTGATGACATCTCAAATGACATCACTGATGACATCATCCAGTGACTGTGTGTTTCTGTAAAGTTTAAATATGTTTAATATATATAGGGAAAGGCGTATTGAAGAATGAGTGGGTGTATAAGTGTCTGAATGGATGATTTAGTACGTGAGTGACTGACTCTACAAGTGAGTGATTAAATGTATCTTACTGAATGCATGGGTTAGTGACTAAACTGTGTGAATGTCTGTATCCGTCTGTTTGTTGGTGTGTAAGTGGATGCATGGATTTGCGAATACCTACATGAGTGTCTATATGGGTTATTTATTGGTTCTCTGAGTATCTGTATGGCTGCCTGAGTGTTTGTGTGGGTGGGGTGTGTGTGTCTCTGTACATAGATGTGTGAGTGGGTGATTCACTGGGTGCATGATTTCAAGAGTGCATCTGTGATGGACTGCTTGGGTGGGTGAGTGTGTGTATGGGTGTGTTAGTGAGTAAATGTATATCTCAGTGGTACATGTGCGAGTAACTACATATGTAAAAGGCAGTATATATGTGTGTTAGAGTATTTAAATGGCTATAAGTGAGAGTGTGTGGCTGTATGGATGCGTGTGTGCTTGTATCAGTTATTGTATAAGAGCGTAAGAATGTGCTAGTATTTGTATGAGTAAGTGAGCTGGTGTGTGTATAACTGTATAGGTGAGTAAATGGGTGTGTGATTAAGTTTTTGCATGACTGACTAGGTGTGTGAGTACCTCTATGGATGAGTGGCGTTGTGTGAGTGTTTATATAGGTGTATGAGTGCATATGATAGTCCTGTACTGAGTGACTAAGTATGAGTGACTGTACGGGTGAGTGAGTGGAAGTGTGTGTAGACCTAAGAATCAGTGAGTGGGTATGTAGTTTTTGGTGTTGGAGTGCCTATGGTTTTGAGAATGGCAGTCTGTAATTTAGAGTGGGTGTATCAAAAGTTATATTAGGGTGTGAGAAGATGCATGAAATTATCACATGGATGATGTCATCAGTGATGTCATTTGAGATGTCATCAGTGATGTCATCAGTGATGTCACTGACCATGTCATGAGTGATGTAATATGTGACGTCATCAGCAGTGCATTGCGGGGCGCGAGTTATAGTTAGCTGAACTAACTATAACGGGGGAATTTCTATGGTTTTGTACGAGTGAAATGTCCAACTAACTATAACTGTCCCTAAAACCTATGGTTTTTTCAGTGAATTTCAAAGGTTTTTTAAATGCTAATTTCTAACTATAACGTGTCTGAAACCTATGGTTTTTTCAGTGAATTTCAAAGGTTTTTTAAATGCTAATTTCTAACTGTAACGTGCCTGAAACCTATGATTTTTTAAGTGAATTTCAAAGGTTTTTAAATGCTAGTTTCTAACTATGCCTTCAGAGGTAGGACATGTGAAGAAAGAAGAAAAAACGCACAGAAAGAAGCAAAAGATGTGCAGAAAGAACCAACAAAGGAGCAGAAAGAGGCCTTGTTGCAAAATCATCCTGTGCCCACAACTTTTTCAAACGGGTACTGGTGGTAACTGACTCTGACTAACCAGAGCCAGTGCTATGCTAAAAGACACTTATAATACAGTGAAAACATCTACATACACTAGGGAACACTATGCGTTGGGGTACCCCTGTGATTAGCAGGACCTCCTCTGCAAGTCCCTAGTACATAATAGGGCAGGGGGATTAAAACTACCTCTTAAAACGCGCTACAGGGCGCATTTGCACAGTGGTGAAGGGAGGGGGCCTGAGGTGACATGTGTGCAAACGCACTCCGTGGCGCGTTTTAAGCTGCGGGATTAAGTCCCCTTGAATCCTGAGGGTCCCTGGGGCCCAACTAGCCCCCAGGTACCTACAGTTAGGACCACAGAGCTGAGTTGCAGAGAGGCGTTCCGAGGCCACGCACCTTTTTCACCTCTCTGCAACGCAACTCTGTTGTGCTTACTGAAGGTACCTGGTGGGCTAGTTGGCCCCCAGGATCCCTCAGGATTCAAAGGGAATTAATTCCCCAACTTAAAACGCACCACAGGGCGTGTTTGCGCACATGTCACCTGAGGCCCCACCCCCTCCCTTCACCACTGTGCAAACGCGCCCCGTGGCGAGTTTTAAGTTGGGGGATTAGGTCACCTTGAATCCTGAGGGTCCCTGGGGCCCAACTAGCCCACCAGGTACTTCCAGTAAGCACCACAGGCCTGCGTTGCAACGCCTGTAACAAATTGTGCAGTTCTGTTTAGGTAGTGAAGAGGGTCGTGCTGGGGGTAGTGTTTTAGGGTTTAGGGTAGTGCAGTGGTGTTTGGGTAGTGTAGGGGGTCGTGCTGGGGGTAGTGATTTAGGGTAGTGCAGTGGTGTTTGGGTAGTGTAGGGGGTACTGCTGGGTGTAGTGTTTTAGGGTTTAGGGTAGTGCAATGGTGTTTGGGTAGTGTAGGGGGTACTGCTGGGGGTAGTGTTTTAGGGTTTAGGGTAGTGCAGTGGTGTTTGGGTAGTGTAGGGGGTACTGCTGGGGGTAGTGTTTTAGGGTTTAGGGTAGTGCAGTGGTGTTTGGGTAGTGTAGGGGTTCGTGCTGGGGGTAGTTTTTTAGGGTTTAGGGTTGTGCAGTGGTGTTTGTGTAGTGTAGGGGGTAGTGTTTTATGGGTTTAGGGTAGTGCAGTGGTGTTTGTGTAGTGTAGGAGGTCGTGTTTTAGGGTTTAGGGTGTTGCAGTGGTCTTTGGGTAGTGTAGGGAGTCGTGCGGGGGGGAGTGTTTTACGGTTTAGGGTAGTGTAGGGGGTCGTGCGGGGGGTAGTGTTTTAGGGATTAGGGTAGTGCATTGGTGTTTGGGTAGTGTAGGGGGTCATGCGGGGGTAGTGTTTTAGGGTTTAGGTCAGTGCAGTGGTGTTTGGGTAGTGTAGGGGGTTGTGCTGGGGGAGTGTTTTAGGGTTTAGGGCAGTGCAGTGGTGTTCGGGTAGTGTAGGGGGTCGTGCTGGGGGAGTGTTTTAGGGTTTAGGGCAGTGCAGTGGTGTTCGGGTAGTGTAGGGGGTCGTGCTGGGGGAGTATTTTAGGGTTTAGGGTAGTGCAGTGGTGTTCGGGTAGTGTAGGGGGTCGTGCTGGGGGTAGTGTTCTAGGGTTTAGGGCAGTGCAGTGGTGTTCGGGCAGTGTAGGGGGTGATGCTGGGGGTGGTGTTTCAGGGTTTAGGGCAGTGCAGTGGTGTTCGGGCAGTGTAGGGGGTCGTGCAGGGGTTGGTGTTTCAGGGTTTAGGCCAGTGGTGTTCGGGCAGTGTAGGGGGTCATGCTGGGGGCGGTGTTTCAGGGTTTGGGGCAGTGCAGTGGTGTTCGAGCAGTAAAGGGGTCATGCTGGGGGTGGTGTTTCAGGGTTTAGGGCAGTGCAGTGGTGTTCGGGCAGTGTAGGGGGCGGTGCAGAGGGTGGTGTTTCAGGGTTTAGGGCAGTGCAGTGGTGTTCGGGCAGTGTAGGGGGTGGTGCAGGGGTGGTGTTTCAGGGTTTAGGGCAGTGCAGTGGTGTTCGGGCAGTGTAGGGGGTCGTGCTGGGGCTGGTGTTTCAGGGTTTAGGGCAGTACAGTGGTGTTCGGGCAGTGTAGGGGGTCGTGCTGGGGCTGGTGTTTCAGGGTTTAGGGCAGTGCAGTGGTGTTCGGGCAGTTAGGGGGTTGTGGTGGGGCTGGTGTTTCAGGGTTCAGGGCAGTGCAGTGGTGTTCGGGCAGTGTAGGTGGTCGTGCTGGGGCTGGTGTTTCAGGGTTTAGGGCAGTGCAGTGGTGTTCGGGCTGTGTAGGGGGTCATGCTGGGGCTGGTGTTTCAGGGTTTAGGGCAGTGCAGTGGTGTTTGGGCAGTATAGGGGGTCTTGCTGGGGCTGTTGTTTCAGAGTCTAGGGCAGTGCAGTGGTGTTCGGGCAGTGTAGGGGGTCTTGCTGGGGCTGGTGTTTCAGGGTTTAGGGCAGAGCAATGGTGTTCAGGTAGTGTAGGGGGTTTTGCTGGAGGTGGTGTTTCAGGGTTTAGGGCAGTGCAGTGGTGTTCTTGCAGTGTAGGGGGTGGTGTTTCAGGGTTTAGTGCAGTGGTGTTCGGGCAGTGTAGGGGGTCGTGCTGGGGGTGGTGTTTCGGGGTTTAGGGCAGTGCAGTGGTGTTCCGGCAGTGTAGGAGGTCGTGCAGGGTGTGGTGTTTCAGGGTTTAGGGCAGTGCAGTGGTGTTTGGGCAGTGTAGGGGGTCATGCTTGGGGTGGTGTTTCAGGGTTTAGGGCAGTGCAGTGGTGTTCGGGCAGTGTAGGGTGTCGTGCTGAGGGGTGGTGTTTCAGGGTTTAGGGCAGTGCAGTGGTGTTCGGGCAGTGTAGGGGGTCGTGCAGGGGGTGGTGTTTCAGGGTTTAGGGCAGTGCAGTGGTGTTTGGGCAGTGTAGGGGGTCGTGCAGGGGGTGGTGTTTCAGGGTTTAGGGCAGTGCAGTGGTGTTCGGCCAGTGTAGGTGGTCTTGCTGGGGGTGGTGTTTCAGGGTTTAGTGCAGTGGTGTTCGGGCAGTGTAGGGGGTCTTGCTGGGGGTGGTGTTTCAGGGTTTAGGGCAGTGCAGTGGTGTTCGGGTAGTGTAGGGGGTCGTGCTGGGGGTGGTGTTTCAGGGTTTAGGGCAGTGCAGTGGTGTTCGGGCAGTGTAGGGGGTCTTGCTGGGGGTGGTGTTTCAGGGTTTAGGGCAGTGGTGTTCGGGCAGTGTAGGGGGTTTTGCTGGGGGTGATGTTTCAGGGTTTAGGGCAGTGCAGTGGTGTTCGGGCAGTGTAGGTGGTCTTGCTGGGGGTGGTGTTTCAGGGTTTAGGGCAGTGCAGTGGTGTTCGGGCAGTGTACGGGGTCTATGCTGGGGGTGGTGTTTCAGGGTTTAGGGCAGTGCAGTGGTGTTCGGGCAGTGTAGGGTGTCGTGCTGAGGGGTGGTGTTTCAGGGTTTAGGGCAGTGCAGTGGTGTTCGGGCAGTGTAGGGGGTCATGCTGGGGGTGGTGTTTCAGGGTTTAGGGCAGTGCAGTCGTGTTTGGGCAGTGTAGGGGTCGTGCAGGGGGTGGTGTTTCAGGGTTTAGGGCAGTGCAGTGGTGTTCGGCCAGTGTAGGTGGTCTTGCTGGGGGTGGTGTTTCAGGGTTTAGTGCAGTGGTGTTCGGGCAGTGTAGGGGGTCTTGCTGGGGGTGGTGTTTCAGGGTTTAGGGCAGTGCAGTGGTGTTCGGGCAGTGTAGGGGGTCTTGCTGGGGCTGGTGTTTCAGGGTTTAGGGCAGTGCAGTGGTGTTCGGGCAGTGTAGGGGGTCTGTGCTGGGGGTGGTGTTTCAGGGTTTAGGCAGTGCAGTGGTGTTCGGGCAGTGTAGGGGGTCGTGCTGGGGCTGATGTTTCAGGGTTTAGGGCAGTGCAGTGGTGTTCGGGCACTGTAGGGGTTCTTGCTGGGGCTGGTGTTTCAGGGTTTAGGGCAGTGCAGTGGTGTTCAGGCAGTGTACGGGGTTGTGCTGGGGGTGGTGTTTCAGGGTTTAGGGCAGTGCAGTGGTGTTCGGGCAGTGTAGGGGGTCGTGCATGGGGGTGGTGTTTCAGGGTTTAGGGCAGTGCAGTGGTGTTCGGGCAGTGTAGGGGGTCGAGCTGAGGGTGGTGTTTCAGGGTTTAGGGCAGTGCAGTGGTGTTCGGGCAGTGTAGGGGGTCGTGCAGAGGGTGGTGTTTCAGGGTTTAGGGCAGTGCAGTGGTGTTCGGGCAGTGTAGGGGGTCTTGCTGGGGGTGGTGTTTCAGGGTTTAGGGCAGAGGTGTTCGGGCAGTGTAGGGGTCTTGCTGGGGGTGATGTTTCAGGGTTTAGGGCAGTGCAGTGGTGTTCTGGCAGTGTAGGGGTCTTGCTGGGGTGGTGTTTCAGGGTTTAGGCAGTGCAGTGGTGTTCGGGCAGTGTAGGGGGTCGTGCTGGGGGTGGTGTTTCGAGGGTTTAGGGCAGTGCAGTGGTGTTCGGGCAGTGTAGGAGGTCGTGCAGGGTGTGGTGTTTCAGGGTTTAGGGCAGTGCAGTGGTGTTTGGGCAGTGTAGGGGGTCATGCTTGGGGCTGGTGTTTCAGGGTTTAGGGCAGTGCAGTGGTGTTCGGGCAGTGTAGGGTGTCGTGCTGAGGGCTGGTGTTTCAGGGTTTAGGGCAGTGCAGTGGTGTTCGGGCAGTGTAGGGGGTCGTGCAGGGGGTGGTGTTTCAGGGTTTAGGGCAGTGCAGTGGTGTTCGGGCAGTGTAGGGGGTCGTGCTAGGGGTGGTGTTTCAGGGTTTAGGGCAGTGCAGTGGTGTTCGGGCAGTGTAGGTGGTCTTGCTGGGGGTGGTGTTTCAGGGTTTGGGCAGTGCAGTGGTGTTCGGGCAGTGTAGGGGTCTTGCTGGGGGTGGTGTTTCAGGGTTTAGGGCAGTGCAGTGGTGTTCGGGCAGTGTAGGGGGTCATGCTGGGGCTGGTGTTTCAGGGTTTAGGGCAGTGCAGTGGTGTTCGGGCAGTGTAGGGGGTCTTGCTGGGGCTGGTGTTTCAGGATTTAGGGCAGAGCAATGGTGTTCGGGCAGTGTAGGGGTTTTGCTGGGGGTGATGTTTCAGGGTTTAGGGCAGTGCAGTGGTGTTCGGGCAGTGTAGGTGGTCTTGCTGGGGGTGGTGTTTCAGGCTTTAGGCAGTGCAGTGGTGTTCGGGCAGTGTACGGGGTCTATGCTGGGGGTGGTGTTTCAGGGTTTAGGGCAGTGCAGTGGTGTTCGGGCAGTGTAGGGTGTCGTGCTGAGGGCTGGTGTTTCAGGGTTTAGGGCAGTGCAGTGGTGTTCGGGCAGTGTAGGGGGTCATGCTGGGGCTGGTGTTTCAGGGTTTAGGGCAGTGCAGTGGTGTTCGGGCAGTGGTTGGCAGTGTAGGCGGTCGTGCTGGGGCTGGTGTTTCAGGGTTTATGGCAGTGCAGTGGTGTTCAGGCAGTGTAGGTGGTCTGTGCTGGGGCTGGTGTTTCAGGGTTTAGGCTGCAGTGGTGTTCGGGCAGTGTAGGGGGTCGTGCTGGGGGTGGTGTTTCAGGGTTTAGGGCAGTGCAGTGGTGTTCGGGCAGTGTAGGGGGTCGTGCTGGGGCTGGTGTTTCAGGGTTTAGGGCAGTGCAGTGGTGTTCGGGCAGTGTAGGGGGTCGTGCTGGGGGTGGTGTTTCAGGGTTTAGGGCAGTGCAGTATTGTTCGGGCAGTGTAGGGGGTCATGCTGGGGGTGGTGTTTCAGGGTTTAGGGCAGTGCAGTGGTGTTCGGGCAGTGTAGGGGGTCTTGCTGGGGGTGGTGTTTCAGGGTTTAGGGCAGCAGTGGTGTTCGGGCAGTGTAGGGGTCTTGCTGGGGGTGATGTTTCAGGGTTTAGGGCAGTGCAGTGGTGTTCGGGCAGTGTAGGGGGTCTTGCTGGGGGTAGTGTTTCAGGGTTTAGGGCAGTGCAGTGGTGTTCGGGCAGTGTAGGGGGTCGTGCTGGGGGTGGTGTTTCAGGGTTTAGGGCAGTGCAGTAGTGTTCGGGCAGTGTAGGGGATCGTGCAGGGGTTGGTGTTTCAGGGTTTAGGGCAGTGCAGTGGTGTTCGGGCAGTGTAGGGGGTCGTGCTGGGGGTGGTGTTTCAGGGTTTAGGGCAGTGCAGTGGTGTTCGGGCAGTGTAGGGGGTCTTGCTGGGGGTGGTGTTTCAGGGTTTAGGAGCAGTGGTGTTCGGGCAGTGTAGGGGGTCTTGCTGGGGGTGATGTTTCAGGGTTTAGGGCAGTGCAGTGGTGTTCGGGCAGTGTAGGGGGTCTTGCTGGGGGTAGTGTTTCAGGGTTTAGGGCAGTGCAGTGGTGTTCGGGCAGTGTAGGGGGTCGTGCTGGGGATGGTGTTTCAGGGTTTAGGGCAGTGCAGTGGTGTTTGGGCAGTGTAGGGGGTCGTGCAGGGGGTGGTGTTTCAGGGTTTAGGGCAGTACAGTGGTGTTCGGGCAGTATAGGGGGTCGTGAAGGGGTGGTGTTTCAGGGTTTAGGGCAGTGCAGTGGTGTTCGGGCAGTGTAGGGGGTCGTGCTAGGGTTGGTGTTTCAGGGTTTAGGGCAGTGCAGTGGTGTTCGGGCAGAGTAGGGGTCGTGCAGGGGCTGGTGTTTCAGGGTTTAGGGCAGTGCAGTGGTGTTCGGGCAGTGTAGGGGATCGTGCTGGGGGTAGTGTTTCAGGGTTTAGGGTAGTGCAGTGGTGCTTGGGCAGTGTAGGGGGTCGTGCTGGGGGTAGTGTTTCAGGGTTTAGGGCAGTGCAGTGGTGTTTGTGTAGTGTAGGGGGTCATGTTTTAGGGTTAGTGCAGTGGTGGTTGGGCAGTGTAGGGGGTCTGTGCTGGGGGTAGTGTTTTAGGATTTAGGTTAGTGCAGTGGTGTTTGGGCAGTGTAGGGGGTCATGCTGGGGGTAGTGTTTTAGGGTTTAAGGTAGTGCAGTGGTGTTTGGGCAGTGTAGGGGTCATGCTGGGGGTAGTGTTTTAGGGTTTAGGGTAGTGCAGTGGTGCTTGTGTAGTGTAGGGGGTCGTGCTGGGGGTAGTGTTTTAGGGTTTAGGGTAGTGCAGTGGTGTTTGTGTAGTGTAGGGGGTCATGTTTTAGGGTAGTGCAGTGGTGTTTGGGTAGTGTAGGGGGTCGTGCTGGGGGTAGTGTTTTAGGATTTAGGTTAGTGCAGTGGTGTTGGGGTAGTGTTTTAGGGTTTAGGGTAGTGCAGTGGTGTTTGTGTAGTGTAGGGGGTCATGCTGGGGGTAGTGTTTTAGGGTTTAGGATAGTGCAGTGGTGCTTGTGTAGTATAGGGGGCCGTGCTGGGGGTAGTGTTTTAGGGTTTAGGGTAGTGCAGTGGTGTTTTTGTAGTGTAGGGGGGTCATGTTTTAAGATGCAACGCTCCAATACCTGACCAGTCTGCACTACATAAAACTGCACAAAAACTAAAACATAAAAAGTGTTTTGCACACTTTTGTCATTGGGCTATATGTGGGCTACATCTGGGTAATATTTGTGCTACATTTGGGCTCTTGTTTCACTGGTGGCCATCTTGGAAGACTTCTTTGTTATGAAGTTTCCTAATTTCCTCATTTACTGCAGTCTCCTCAGTAGGAAATGCTTTCAGTTTTTTACTTTGATTCCATCAAGAAGGCATTCAGATGTGTCACACATTTGCCATAAATTCAGAATGTTAGCACTCTAGTTGTTCATTAGATCACTGTAGTAAAGCTACTGCTCACCAAGGAGTTAACTGGAAGTCTACTGCTGGTATTGAAAGTGATTGTTTCAGTCTGCATGTCAGAATTTTCTAATGAAATAGAAGAGGATTTGAGATCTCACTTAAAACATGCACTACATTTTCTTTTTGCAGCACTAACCATAATTTCTATGGCAAAATGAACCACCTCATTTGGTTCCTTTTTAAATTAAATGTTTTAAGTGTTACCAGTTTATTCCAATCAAGATGGCTTCAGGTGTGCCATACTTTTGTCATAAGTAAGGCTGTTAGCACTCTAGTTGTTCTTTAGAACACTCTGGGAAGCTGCAGTAGAACACAAAGGCATCAACTGACAGGCTGCTCCTGTTGAAATATAACAGGAAGATATTTGAGATCACACTTGAAACATGTCCTAATTTTTCTTTCTACATCACTAACCATAATTTCTATGACAAAATGAACCCCCTCATTTTGTTCCTTTTAAATTAAATGTTTTAAGTGTTACCAGTTTATTCCAATCAAGATGGCTTCAGGTGTGCCATACTTTTGTCATAAGTAAGACTGTTAGCGCTCTAGTTGTTCTTTAGAACACTCTGGGAAGCTGCAGTAGAACACAAAGGCATCAACTGCCAGGCTGCTCCTGTTGAAATATAACAGGAAGATATTTGAGATCACACTTGAAACATGTCCTAATTTTTCTTTCCAGAGCACTAACCATAATTTCTATGACAAGATGAACCCCATCATTTTGTTCCTTTTTAAATAAATTTTTAAATGTTTCCAGTTTATTCCAATCAAGATGGCTTCAGGTGTGCCATACTTTTGTCATAAGTAAGGCTGTTAGCACTCTAGTTGTTCTTTAGAACACTCTGGGAAGCTGCAGTAGAACACAAAGGAATCAACTGACAGTCTCTGCCCTTGTTGGATGTACATGTTTTACTGAGAATGTCAGACTTCATTCTCACATGACTGAGAAAGATAATGTGAATTTACAGAAAATATGCTCTCATTTTAGCTTCTGGAGCACCTTCCAAAACTGTATGGGACAAGCATGTGAAAATAGTTTTCTCTCAAACATGATTCATGATATCCCAGCAGAAGGTTTTCACAGGGTAAAATCACCTTAGAACACACCACAATTTCTGAAATTAGTATGGTACCATCAACAAATGAATTCTAATGTAACTAAAGTCTGTTATCACCCTTTATAGTTCTCCTTTTGGTAACCCTCAAAATATTTGATTCACTACAATGCATTTCAATGGGGTACTATCATTTATATTGGTCCCAAGATGGCTGCCAGCAATTCCAGGATGAAGTGCTGACAGCCAATCAGATCTCACGATGACATGTGTGGTTAGGCTCCGCCCAGATATATATGTGTTTTTACTTTTGTTTTTCTCAGCAACTACTAAACGGATTTACACCATTTAACAAAAGGGTTCTTTCTGAACCAAGAACTACCTCTTTGCCAAATTTGGTGTAATTCCGTTCAGCAGTTCGGGCTGTAGCCTTGCATAAAGTTTCCTATGGGAAATTGATTTTTGACTCTTATTTTTTTATTTCTCCACAACTACTGAATGGATTTACACCATTTAACAAAAGGGTTCTTTCTGAACCAAGAACTACCTCTTTGCCAAATTTTGTGTAATTCCGTTCAGCAGTTCGAGCTGTAGCCGTGGCTAAAGTTTCCTATGGGAAAATGAATGGGAAAACACGTTTTGGGACCCCCTTTTTCTCGGCCCCCGCTTGACGAATCACCCGAAACTTTCAGGGTAGGAGCGGACCGGAGCGGGCCATAAAGTTTGAACATTTCGCGAAGATTCGTCAACCGACGCAAGAGTTATTTCAAATAGAATGTTGCGGATTTCCTATGGAAAATAGGTCCTAACTATAACTATCTACTGGCGACCGCCAGTAGATAATATATATATATATATATATATATAGTTCCAATCCTGTATGTCGGCAAAACACACAGGCGCTGACACCGTGGGAGTATATCACGGAACGATTTATTCCATTTGAAGACCAAGACGCGTTTCGGCGGCGGACCGCCTTGCTCACTACGCCAGGTAACAATTGATTACACATATATATACACATACACTGATTGGTAAAGCACACTTAAGGCAGTTGCCATAGAAACCACTTCTGTGTAGTAGAAACAGAAAACATATTCTCTAAATGCAATAACGGTGCAACAACCAAAAAGAAAACCCTTTCCATATTTTTTTAGAAAAGCATAAACACTGTCAATAACGAAATAGTAATTTACCTTCATATTTAACATAACACTCAAATAAATATTTATATATTTAATTACAAGTAAGTGAGTGTTTAACTTATTCACTAACAGCAAGCAAGGAGAGATAGCAAAATAACGCTAATAATAAGCTAAGCCATATGTAGACAAATACAAATTACAGCATATGATATGTAATACTGATATGTAAATGTCATTATTATATGAATCCATACCCAAAAGATTTATATCTGTGAGAATCGAATAATGTCTCAATTGGGAAGTTTTAAATGATGTCTGCGCCTGGATGTAGTTGCGCTTTATTCAAAGACATGAGTTGATGGTGTCAGTGGGAAAACGGGATACTGCCCAAGTGGGCTTAGATCCTAAACCTATACTCCCTATAAATATAATGCAACAAGTCATAAACACTAAGGAGTAACACCCACATGGGTCAAAGTAATCAATAAAGAATAATGTCCATACAAGCTACTTCCTAGACCCGGACTGTTTATAAATATAGCACAGAAAAGGGTATTTGCTATGATATTACGCCCATGTGGGCAATATCTACTAATAGCAATTAAAGCAAGGGGGGCATCGCTCCGAGCTCGCTGTAGTAACAGAAGGGGTGTGCAAAATAACTAAAAAATTAAATTAATAAAATTAAATTAAATATAGGAAATAAAAAGTGCAAAAACCTAACGTTGCAGGAGGGAAAACAGAAAAGAGTGGGACAAGCGGCATATATGAATTACAGGTGCACATTTAAGGCTTCATCAGTATTCAACCCTTGAGGAATTTTGGAGTCCAACAAAATGATATATTTGGACTCCAATCTTCTGAGTGATAGCTGTCTATTGCCCCTCTGATGTTTTTGGGGACACTGTCTATCACAAAAAGGAAAGTTCTTGCGATTTCCTGCGTGGCAGGTATTAATATGTCGTGTCACGGGGTATGTATGGTCATCATTAGAAATAGCTCTAAGGTGCTGCAGTATTCTCACATGCACAGGGTGTATAGTACTCCCTACATATTAGCTTCGCACATGTACACTGTAAAACATACACAGCGAAATCCGTTTTGCATGTGAAACAACCACGGATTTCAAAAGGAGTTTTCCTGAAAGGCAGTGGAACAGACTTGGTGTTAATCCCATGCTTGCACGCTTTACATTTATAGCATTTGAAAAATCCCTTCTGGGGTTTCAGCCAGTTAGTACTTTTTTCAAGAGCTGGGGCACTTTTCACAAGTTCCTGGCGCATGGATTTGGCTCGTCTATATGTAATCTGTGGGAGTTTTTACTAGTTAAGCCAATAACTGGGTCACAACTGACAATACGCCGGTGTCTGTGTAGTATTTTCCTAAGATTAGTGTGGTATGCATTATACCCTGTTATTAATCTTGGGGTACCATTGTGAAAACGTTTCTTACATTTGGGGTCCTTTTTACTGGAGAATAATAGAGCCTCCCTGTTAGTACTCACACACTTTTTTCAGCATTGGATAATGTTTTTCGTTATAACCTCTGCATCTAAGTCTATCAAAGAGGCATTTTTAGAGTCTCGCAGCCCCTCTTGAGTGCTACAATTACGCATCATTCTGAGGCATTCTGCATATGGTATGCTCTCCTTAAGATTAGTGGGATGGAAGCTGCTAGCATGAAGGATGGCATTTCCAGATGTAGGCTTTCTATATGTGCGGGATTGGATGTTATTGCCCTCAATGTAAATCTCTAGATCAAGAAAGTGGATAGATTTTTTACTGATAGTACATGTGAAGGTTAAATTAAGGTTGTTACTATTGATTGCTTTGACAAATTCTTCTGCATTTACCTCGGACCCTTGCCACAAGATAAAGATATCATCAATATACCTCACATACAGATTCACACTATTTGTCATAATTTCTTTATGTTCCATCATGAGTACCTGCTCCTCCCACCAGCCCATATGCAAATTAGCATAGCTGGGGGCGAAGCAAGTACCCATGGCTGTCCCCTGTATCTGTTTATAATGTAGTCTATCAAACAAAAATATATTGTTTTCAAGACACCATTCCGACATTTGGAGCAGCATCATGGTATGTTGATGTAAGCTGATCGGTCGTTTACCCAAGTAGTGTCTAAGTGCATTGAGACCATCCCTATGCCTGATACTGGTATAAAGAGTCCCTGTGTGTCGCCTCTTCACATGGGTAAACCTTGCTTGTTGAATATATATATATATATATATATATATATTCACTGAAAAAACCATAGGTTTCAGGCACGTTATAGTTAGAAATTAGCATTTAAAAAACCTTAGAAATTCACAGAAAAAACCATAGGTTTTAGGGACAGTTATAGTTAGTTGGACATTGCACTCGTACAAAACCTGTGAAATTCCCCCGTTATAGTTAGTTCAGCTAACTATAACTTGCGCCCCCGCAATGCACTGCTGATGACGTCACATATTACATCACTCATGACATGGTCAGTGACATCACTGATGACATCACTGATGACATCTCAAATGACACATGCTTGTCCCATACAGTTTTGGAAGGTGCTCCAGAAGCTAAAATGAGAGCATATTTTCTGTAAATTCACATTATCTTTCTCAGTCATGTGAGAATGAAGTCTAACATTCTCAGTAAAACATGTACATCCAACAATGGCAGAGACTGTCAGTTGATTCCTTTGTGTTCTACTGCAGCTTCCTTGATTGGAATAAACTGGTAACACTTAAAACATTTAATTTAAAAAGGAACAAAATTATGGGGTTCATTTTGTCATAGAAATTATGGTTAGTGCTGTAGAAAGAAAAATTAGGACATGTTTCAAGTGTGATCTCAAATTTGGAGAGAGCAAGATGGTGTCAGACTGATTCCTCGTCGCTCTGCCGCGCACGCCGCACTACTCGATAATCGGCTATGCGGTCTGCTTCATGATGCCGCTGCTATTGCCGAAGCCACCGAGACTGCAAGCAGACAGGACACGAGTGCAGCTCCTCTGCTTGTCCCGAAGGAATCTGGATTTTGCCTCCAACGCCGTCGCGCTGGGTGAAGCGCTGGGAGAGGCGATACAATCTTTCAATCGCCTATTTATCCTCTGCCACATTGTGTCGACATTTGCTGAGTTCCTATTTGGAATTCTATTCCTGGAATTGAGAGGGAGCAGGACGCGAGGGCTACGGTTTTGCCCTCGGAACTGGGGGGACGTGAGAGGTGGAAGATACGCTGCGCTGGGAAGCGTGCTTGGATTTTCTGGCTGCTTTTTCCTTTTATGCTGTTCGACCCCCAGGGTCTGTGCCCTGAGATCCATCTCCCCAATTGGAGAACCACATCAGAAGCGGCAGATGTCGTCCAGGGCCCCCAGAGTTGGGAAAAGCAACAAACCAAAGGTATCTCAGCCCACATTAAATAGCAACACTACAGGAGAGGGTGCTGTACCTGATATTTCTATAAAAGGTAAAAGGGAAACTATCTATTTGAAACGGGCCTCTGGGAAAACTGGGAGTTGTGGGAGCATTCGGGGGGCTAAGGAAGGTACTCAGCCAACAATCGTAGAAATGCTTGCGGGACCTAAGACACTATCTACTAATCCTGATGCTACTTTGAGTGATGCTCCAAACCCCACACTCCCTACTGTGCCCGAACCAGATCCCTCGCTTATAGATGTTGAGGAGCACTTGAATCCTGGACCCAATCCGAGGAGTCTCAAGAAAGTGGCACTCTTTCACTAACCTCTTTTGGCGAGCAGGCTATAGACCAAAATAACACAGAGGGCTCAGTGGCTTTGGAGAAGATATCCGCCAATTTACTTTCTTTAGTGCCACCCTCTGAAGATGCTGCTAGCCCCCAGACTCCATCAAGCCAATGGTCGGAAGTGGGGTTAACCATCCAACAAAAGGCATCACTGACTATATCCTTAGAGTAGAACCCAATCCCGGCCCCAGAGCTCCCTGGACTCCGGAAGTAAGTGGCGAACATTTTTACTCGGTCTCGGATGGCTCTCTATCCACCTCTGACGGCGAACAAATTAGTTCCACCTCGAGTGAAGATAGCAGTGTTGACCCCTCTAAAGACACTGGGACAGTTCAACGTCAGGCGAAGAATAGAAACCCCCCCAAAAGGCGGAGTCAGCTCAAGTGGGACTATTCAGATTCGCAAATGTCTTATCATCCATGTGAAGAAGAGGGACAGGTCTGGGAAGATGCAAAAACTATAACAGAACCCACGATAGAACCCTCCTTATCTTCAATCTTGGCTTCTATTAAAAACTTCCAAGAAGAGGTCCGCTCTGACAATCGAGCTGCCAAGGGGCAGCCAAAAAGCTCCAGGGGGCCTACGAAAATTAAACAAGCTATGTACTGACATGAGCGACCGGGTTAGTATGGTTGAGGGTTGTACCGAAAGCCTGGAAACAGAAGTAACCACTTTGAAAAACCAGGGGTCGGCTCATGAGGCATGCCTGGCTGATGTCAGGGTGAAAATGGAGGAACAGGAAAACCGTCAACGCAGGAACAATCTCCGATTGCTAGGCATTCCGGAAGGTGTCGAAGGTGACGACCCAAGGCGCTTCATTGTACAACTACTGCGTGAAACTTTCCCGACTCAAACAAATTGGAACTGGGAGCATGAAATCCAGCGAGCGCACCGATTCCCCTTCAACATCAGACCAAACCGAAATGGCAATAATCCTTCTGATGGAAAGCCTAGAGCATTCTTAGTGTTCTTTGGGAACTTCCTTCTCAGGCAATATGTATATGATCAGGCCCGTCCAAACTCTCCGAAAGGGGCTAATGGGGTGATGTTTTTGCCAAACCTGACTTTTGCCACACAACGGTAGAGCGTAGATGGCATCTACGCCAACTCATCACCCCATTTCAACAGCTAGGTGCCCAAGTGTTTTTAATGAATCCTGCCAGACTAAAGGTGATTCTGAATGGGACCACACGAGTCTTTATGTCTGAGGTCAAGGCAGGGGAGTACCTAGGAGAGATAAAGGCAAAAAAAGATAACAAATGAAAGTCTAGTAGGGGGAATTTAGAAAAAAAAAAAAAAAAAAAATGCCAAAAGGGGTTAAAAAAAAAAAAAAAAAGTATAAAGAGATAAATTAAGAAAAACAAGCAATAATTTGATGGTGTAATTTGATTAGTTTTTTCCCCTTTCCTTCTTTTTTGCGAATCTGGGCGATTGAGGCTTAGAAAGTTGAGATATAAAGCCGATAATGCATCCCGGTTAATTTAAAGGCGTAGCCAAGCGGTGATGCATCTTTACTGACAACCATCATTCAGGACATTCCTGATTGCTCTAATTTGGGGGGGGTAGGGGGGCGGAGGGGGGGTCACCACACAAATCATTGGTGATGGGGATCACAACATTGGTAAATCTGATATCAGATAATGAAAATAAAATGCAAGAAAAGAGGGCTAAATCACAAGGTAAAAGAAAAGAAAACAGGGAAAGCGGAACCAAAATGTGTAAAAAAGTAAAAATATCAGTATGTTGTAAGAACCTTCATAGGCCTGATAAGCCAGGACATAGAGCCGGGAGAAAGGCAGTAAAAATATGGCAGACAATATGAGTAATCAATGTTCCTTAAAAATTGTGTCTGTCAATATATGTGGCCTAAATGATGTTTTAAAACGGCAGAGAGTAGCCCAGGGCTTACGTTTTTGGGAGCTGAACTTATCACCCTGCAAGAAACACATGTGGAGGGATCCCAGAAGCACTTATTAAAATCACTGGGGTATAGGGTTATAGGGGGAACATCCCAGGGGGCAAAAACAAGAGGAGTTGGAGTGTTGTGTCAACATAGACATCCATTGACTTCCAACAGGGTTAAATCTGATCCTCTGGGGGGGTGGGTTATCGCGGAGTGTTATTTCTCCCCTAGTTCGGCCTTTACACTATGCTCCATTTATGGAAGCAACACAGATGACCCCGGGGTCATCAACTGGCTCACGGGTGAACTTGCCCACTGGCCTCTACCACTGGTAATTTCTGGGGATTTGAATATTAACCTACCCAGTAACTGGAAGGCAACCGATCACTGGTCATACACTGGTAGGAAGCCAAAAGTCTATCAGGCCCTACTTAATCTAATACAAACACATGGACTCTGTGACGTCTGGGCTAATCTAAAACCCACTCATCCGGGGTATACATATTTTTCAGCCCCACATCTCTCACTTGCTAGATTAGATTATTTTTTTGTTTCCACTTCAATACTCCAAAACTGCTCTATCGAGCTGGCCCCACGATTTATGTCAGATCACAACCCCTTATTTTAAACATTAGTGGGTTAGGGCTTAGAAAAGAAACCTCGAACTGGAGCTTTGAAAAAGCTTTATTATATGATGAGGGTTACCGATCACATATGCAGGGGTGGATTAAGGAATTTTTGGAAATTAACACAGGATCAGCAGTAGTGAGATCTGTATGGGATGCAATGAAGGCGGGCATTCGAGGCGAAACCCTGCGGTACTCCATCAGACAGAATAAAAAAGATAAAGCACAACTAGCAAAAGCTCACGACAAGATGAAAAAAGCTGAGGAAGATTTAATCTTAGCAGTCAATCTAGGGGTAGAAATTGAAAATGCTCAGTTGGAAGTAATAGCCAGTAAGGCAGAAATAGGGTCCATATTTGCGGAAAAAACTGCTAAGAAATGGGCTTCTGCCAGGGAAAAAATATACGAATGTGGCGATAACATTGGCCACCAACTCGCTCTTAGAATTAGACAACAGGTGTCTGCTAGTGAAATTCAGTCGATTCAGCTTAACACTGGAGAAATCACAAAAGATGCTAGTAAGATCCGAAATGCATTCTGTGATTTTTACCAGAGTCTTTATTCAGAAGATAACACAGGGCCACCAAAACTGAGAGAAGAGGAAAGTCTGGCCTATTTAGACCAGATTACCCTGGCGGCACTTAACTCTGAAGACTATGACCAACTTGAAGAACCCCCTGGATGGGAAGAGATAGCCAAAGCCTTAGGAAGCCTTCCGGATGGGAAGGCGACAGGTGTAGACCACATACCAGTGGAGTTTTACAAAATATTTGCCCCCAGATTAAAGACATTCTTAGTGCACTGGTAGAATCTATCTTTAATGGAGCACCTCCTCCAGACTCTTGGTCTAATGCCAAGATAGTGATTTTCCCCAAAAAGATAAGTCTCCTTTAGAAATGGGTTCATACCGGCCAATCACCCTTATTAATTGTGACTCTAAAATATATGCCAAGGTATTTGCTGCAAGACTATCATTGAGAATAGAGTCCCTGGTCTCGCAATGGCAACACGGTTTTATTCCCAAAAAAGTACAACTGAACATATTCGTAGAGCCATCACACTGTTGGATGCAGCACAAGTAACGGGAGACCCGATCTCATTAATTCTACTCGACGCTGAGAAAGCGTTTGATCGGGTCTCCTGGGCGTATCTTTGGGCGGTCATGAAGAAAATGGGCTTTGGACCAAAAGCAATACAAGCCATACAAGCCCTTTATAGTAATCCCACAGCTAATGTATTAGTTAACGGGACCCTGACGGAGCAGATCAAAATATCGCGAGGGACTCGTCAGGGGTGTCCGTGCTCACCTCTGCTCTTCGCTCTATATATTGATCCTTTTATAAAGGCTATAGAAAGTAACCAAACCATTAGAGCGGTGAGCAGACTCGGTCTAGATACTAAAATCATGGCTTACGCCGACGATCTGGCAGTTGTCACCCCTGATCCTGTGACCGCCATTAGCGCCCTGGAAATGGAGGCCAAAAAATTTGGGAAAGCATCAGGATACGCGCTTAACCAAGGTAAAACCCAGATCATCAATAATAATCTAATAGACTGAGTAGATACCCGGGTGGTACAGTCTGCAAAATATCTGGGGGTCACTTTAACGGCTGATATCGATCTAATTGTAGAAAAAAATCTGACCCCACTAGCTATTGAATCTAAACGGGCACTTAAACGACTAAATAATTTACACCTTACCACTGTAGGGAGATGCAACATCATTAAGATGACCTACTTTCCCAAACTGCTCTACTTTTTTAGGGCCATCCCCTTGGAAATGAACAAATTAATGCTACAAAAATTTGATCACATCTTTTCTCAATTTGTTTGGGCATTCTCCCGACCAAGGCGAGCTTTTAAACTACTATCTCTTCCCCGAGAGAGGGGAGGTTGGTCACTACCTAATTTGAAATTTTATTATTGGGCTGCGGCCATGCAATACGGTGCGGAATTACTGCAAGAACAGTCATATACTCCTGATTTAGGCTTACCATCACCTTATCAACTGCTTCTGGCGAAGAGACCCGTGGATGCCTCTGGAGGCAGCTCTCCTATGGCTATTACAAGCGGGTAAGATTTAAGACTTTAATCAAGATCTTTAAAGTCTTTTCCAATATACGGAAAACTTTTGGGTTGGGCAATCTAAATTATTATACCCCTCTTAACAATAACCCCAACTTACCATCGATATTCAACGCTTCTTACATGTCTTAATGGCATAGAGCAGGCTTACTGAAAATGGGTGATTTGATAACTTCCGATGGTATTAAATCCTTTGGTGTTCTGAAAACCAAATTTCAACTGGGGGAACATCAGTCGTTTAAATATATGGCTGTAAGAGACTTTTTATCTCGCAAGACTGGGGGGACCGCTGGTTTCTCAAGAGTAGACCTTATCGATAAACTTCAAAACTCTACCCCGCCCAGGATTGGTTATATATATACTAAACTAGTCGGCTTGATGCCTGATGATATGATTGCCACTGCCAATAAATGGCAGAAGCATTTAAAAATTCCTTATAACACATTTAATCAAGCCATACAATCAGCCAGGAGTGATTTGTTATCAGCAAAACTGCAGGCACAATTTTTTAAAACTGCTTTTTTCTTATATATTACACTGGGTAGAGTTGCAAAGTGGGGGTCGGGGCCGGGTACATTCTGTCCCAGATGTGCAGAGTTTAGTGCGGACTCGATTCATATGTTCGCTACTTGCCCCCAACTTACACCGCTATTGGGTCAGATAGAGGACTTTCTCAAAAAGTTCTGTCACAGGACATTCAATTAACACCCTCGACTATTCTATTGGGCATGCAAGATAAGGTCTGCAGAAAGAATGGCGGCGCACTTATCTTTGTTGCGATGACTATTCTTCGTCTCTGTATAGCGTCATCATGGAAGGACCCCAATCCTCCACTATTCTCTCACTGGTTAGCTCGATTGATTTCTACTCATAATTTGGAAAAGGCTATATTCTCCAAAATGGGATACAGGGGGAAGAAAAAGGGCCTTGCTATTTGGCTACCATTATCTGTTTGGCTTAGATAGACAGGCAGTCTTAAGATGGACTTTTGGAAAAGGTCTTATATTACTATGGTATTATTGAAACACTGTTGGATATTTTGCACAATAGCTTCTTTTTCTCTTAGACATTTCCCTCTTCTTTTTTTCTTTTCTTTTTTCCTTTTTTTCTCTTTTTTTCTTCTTCTCCTGTTTGGTGTTTGTTTTCTTGGTCTTCGAAATATCAGATATGGAATAATTGTAATAGAATACTCATCAACCAACGTTTACATCGCTGTTTTTAGATTCGGGGGGTGGGGGGTGGAAGGTGGGTAGGGAGGTCACGACCAGATTGGTTTTTCTGTACCTTTGTATTTATTCTTGTACCCTTAAATAATAAAAAGAAAAAAAAAAGAAATTATGGTTAGTGATGTAGAAAGAAAAAATTATGACATGTTTTAAGTGAGATCTCAAATATCTTCCTGTTATATTTCAACAGGAGCAGCCTGTCAGTTGATGCCTTTGTGTTCTACTGCAGCTTCCCAGAGTGTTCTAAAGAACAACTAGAGTGCTAACAGCCTTACTTATGACAAAAGTATGGCACACCTGAAGCCATCTTGATTGGAATAAACTGGTAACACTTAAAACATTTAATTTAAAAAGGAACAAAATGAGGGGTTCATTTTGCCATAGAAATTATGGTTAGTGCTGCAAAAAGAAAATTTAGGGCATGTTTTAAGTGAAATCTCAAATCCTCTTCTATTTCATTAGAAAATTCTGACATGCAGACTGAAACAATCACTTTCAATACCAGCAGTAGACTTCCAGTTAACTCCTTGGTGAGTAGTAGCTTTACTACAGTGATCTAATGAACAACTAGAGTGCTAACATTCTGAATTTATGGCAAATGTGTGACACATCTGAATGCCTTCTTGATGGAATCAAAGTAAAAACTGAAAGCATTTCCTACTGAGGAGACTGTAGTAAATGAGGAAATTAGGAAACTTCATAACAAATAAGTCTCCCAAGATGGCCACCAGAGAAAAAAGAGCCCAAATGTAGCACAAATATCACCCAGAGGTAGCCCACGTATA